>JBBPBX010054824.1:0-23317 GCA_038048925.1 Garcialebias charrua | reverse complement strand
ACACACAGCTGGATGTAGTACTTACACACAGCTGGATGCATGTACTTACACACAGCTGGATGTATGCACTTACACACAGCTGGATGTATGTACTTACACACAGCTGGATGCATGTACTTACACACAGCTGGATGTATGTACTTACACACAGCTGGATGTATGTACTTACACACAGCTGGATGTATGTACTTACACACAGCACGATGAATGTACTTACACACAGCTGGATGCATGTACTTACACACAGCTGGATGTATGTACTTACACACAGCTGGATGTATGTACTTACACACAGCTGGATGTATGTACTTACACACAGCTGGATGCATGTACTTACACACAGCTGGATGTATGTACTTACACACAGCTGGATGCATGTACTTACACACAGCTGGATGCATGTACTTACACACAGCTGGATGTATGTACTTACACACAGCTGGATGCATGTACTTACACACAGCTGGATGCATGTACTTACACACAGCTGGATGTATGTACTTACACACAGCTGGATGTATGTACTTACACACAGCTGGATGTATGTACTTACACACAGCTGGATGTATGTACTTACACACAGCTGGATGCATGTACTTACACACAGCTGGATGTATGTACTTACACACAGCTGGATGTATGTACTTACACACAGCTGGATGTATGTACTTACACACAGCTGGATGTATGTACTTACACACAGCTGGATGTATGTACTTACACACAGCTGGATGTATGTACTTACACACAGCTGGATACATGTACTTACACACAGATGGATGTATGTACTTACACACAGCTGGATGCATGTACTTACACACAGCTGGATGCATGTACTTACACACAGCTGGATGCATGTACTTACACACAGCTGGATGTATGTACTTACACACAGCTGGATGTATGTACTTACACACAGCTGGATGCATGTACTTACACACAGCTGGATGTATGTACTTACACACAGCTGGATGTATGTACTTACACACAGCTGGATGTATGTACTTACACACAGCTGGATGTATGTACTTACACACAGCAGGATGAATGTACTTACACACAGCTGGATGCATGTACTTACACACAGCTGGGTGCATGTACTTACACACAGCTGGATGTATGTACTTACACACAGCTGGATGCATGTACTTACACACAGCTGGATGCATGTACTTACACACAGCTGGATGTATGTACTTACACACAGCTGGATGTATGTACTTACACACAGCTGGATGTATGTACTTACACACAGCTGGATGTATGTACTTACACACAGCTGGATGCATGTACTTACACACAGCTGGATGTATGTACTTACACACAGCTGGATGTATGTACTTACACACAGCTGGATGTATGTACTTACACACAGCTGGATGTATGTACTTACACACAGCTGGATGTATGTACTTACACACAGCTGGATGCATGTACTTACACACAGCTGGATGTATGTACTTACACACAGCTGGATGTATGTACTTACACACAGCTGGATGTATGTACTTACACACAGCTGGATGTATGTACTTACACACAGCTGGATGCATGTACTTACACACAGCTGGATGTATGTACTTACACACAGCTGGATGTATGTACTTACACACAGCTGGATGTATGTACTTACACACAGCTGGATGCATGTACTTACACACAGCTGGATGTATGTACTTACACACAGCTGGATGTATGTACTTACACACAGCTGGATGTATGTACTTACACACAGCTGGATGCATGTACTTACACACAGCTGGATGTATGTACTTACACACAGCTTGATGCATGTACTTACACACAGCTGGATGTATGTACTTACACACAGCTGGATGTATGTACTTACACACAGCTGGATGCATGTACTTACACACAGCTGGATGTATGTACTTACACACAGCTGGATGTATGTACTTACACACAGCTGGATGTATGTACTTACACACAGCTGGATGTATGTACTTACACACAGCTGGATGTATGTACTTACACACAGCTGGATGTATGTACTTACACACAGCTGGATGTATGTACTTACACACAGCTGGATGTATGTACTTACACACAGCTGGATGTATGTACTTACACACAGCTGGATGCATGTACTTACACACAGCTGGATGTATGTACTTACACACAGCTGGATGTATGTACTTACACACAGCTGGATGTATGTACTTACACACAGCTGGATGTATGTACTTACACACAGCTGGATGCATGTACTTACACACAGCTGGATGTATGTACTTACACACAGCTGGATGTATGTACTTACACACAGCTGGATGCATGTACTTACACACAGCTGGATGTATGTACTTACACACAGCTGGATGTATGTACTTACACACAGCTGGATGCATGTACTTACACACAGCTGGATGTATGTACTTACACACAGCTGGATGCATGTACTTACACACAGCTGGATGCATGTACTTACACACAGCTGGATGTATGTACTTACACACAGCTGGATGTATGTACTTACACACAGCTGGATGTATGTACTTACACACAGCTGGATGTATGTACTTACACACAGCTGGGTGTATGTACTTAGACACAGCTGGATGCATGTACTTACACACTGCTGGATGTATGTACTTACACACAGCTTGATGTATGTACTTACACACAGCTGGATGTATGTACTTACACACAGCTGGATGTATGTACTTAGACACAGCTGGATGCATGTACTTACACACTGCTGGATGTATGTACTTACACACAGCTGGATGTATGTACTTACACACAGCTGGATGTATGTACTTACACACAGCTGGATGTATGTACTTACACACAGCTGGATGTATGTACTTACACACAGCTTGATGTATGTACTTACACACAGCTGGATGTATGTACTTACACACAGCTGGATGCATGTACTTACACACAGCTGGATGTATGTACTTACACACAGCTGGATGTATGTACTTACACACAGCTGGATGTATGTACTTACACACAGCTGGATGTATGTACTTACACACAGCTGGATGTATGTACTTACACACAGCTGGATGTATGTACTTACACACAGCTGGATGTATGTACTTACACACAGCTGGATGTATGTACTTACACACAGCTGGATGTATGTACTTACACACAGCTGGATGTATGTACTTACACACAGCTGGATGCATGTACTTACACACAGCTGGATGTATGTACTTACACACAGCTGGATGTATGTACTTACACACAGCTTGATGCATGTACTTACACACAGCTGGATGTATGTACTTACACACAGCTGGATGTATGTACTTACACACAGTTGGATGCATGTACTTACACACAGCTGGATGTATGTACTTACACACAGCTGGATGTATGTACTTACACACAGCTGGATGTATGTACTTACACACAGCTGGATGTACTTACACACAGCTGGATGTATGTACTTACACACAGCTGGATGTATGTACTTACACACAGCTGGATGTATGTACTTACACACAGCTGGATGTATGTACTTACACACAGCTGGATGTATGTACTTACACACAGCTGGATGTATGTACTTACACACAGCTGGATGTATGTACTTACACACAGCTGGATGTATGTACTTACACACAGCTGGATGTATGTACTTACACACAGCTGGATGTATGTACTTACACACAGCTGGATGCATGTACTTACACACAGCTGGATGTATGTACTTACACACAGCTGGATGTATGTACTTACACACAGCTGGATGTATGTACTTACACACAGCTGGATGTATGTACTTACACACAGCTGGATGTATGTACTTACACACAGCTGGATGTATGTACTTACACACAGCTGGATGTATGTACTTACACACAGCTGGATGTATGTACTTACACACAGCTGGATGTATGTACTTACACACAGCTGGATGTATGTACTTACACACAGCTGGATGTATGTACTTACACACAGCTGGATGTATGTACTTACACACAGCTGGGTGTATGTACTTACACACAGCTGGATGTATGTACTTACACACAGCTGGATGTATGTACTTACACACAGCTGGATGCATGTACTTACACACAGCTGGATGTATGTACTTACACACAGCTGGATGTATGTACTTACACACAGCTGGATGTATGTACTTACACACAGCTGGATGTATGTACTTACACACAGCTGGATGTATGTACTTACACACAGCTGGATGCATGTACTTACACACAGCTGGATGTATGTACTTACACACAGCTGGATGTATGTACTTACACACAGCTGGATGTATGTACTTACACACAGCTGGATGTATGTACTTACACACAGCTGGATGTATGTACTTACACACAGCTGGATGCATGTACTTACACACAGCTGGATGTATGTACTTACACACAGCTGGATGTATGTACTTACACACAGCTGGATGTATGTACTTACACACAGCTGGATGTATGTACTTACACACAGCTTGATGTATGTACTTACACACAGCTTGATGTATGTACTTACACACAGCTGGATGTATGTACTTACACACAGCTGGATGTATGTACTTACACACAGCTGGATGTATGTACTTACACACAGCTGGATGTATGTACTTACACACAGCTGGATGTATGTACTTACACACAGCTGGATGTATGTACTTACACACAGCTGGATGTATGTACTTACACACAGCTGGATGTATGTACTTACACACAGCTGGATGTATGTACTTACACACAGCTGGATGTATGTACTTACACACAGCTGGATGTATGTACTTACACACAGCTGGATGCATGTACTTACACACAGCTGGATGCATGTACTTACACACAGCTGGATGTATGTACTTACACACAGCTGGATGCATGTACTTACACACAGCTGGATGTATGTACTTACACACAGCTGGATGCATGTACTTACACACAGCTGGATGCATGTACTTACACACAGCTGGATGTATGTACTTACACACAGCTGGATGTATGTACTTACACACAGCTGGATGCATGTACTTACACACAGCTGGATGTATGTACTTACACACAGCTGGATGTATGTACTTACACACAGCTGGATGTATGTACTTACACACAGCTGGATGTATGTACTTACACACAGCACGATGAATGTACTTACACACAGCTGGATGCATGTACTTACACACAGCTGGGTGCATGTACTTACACACAGCTGGATGTATGTACTTACACACAGCTGGATGTATGTACTTACACACAGCTGGATGTATGTACTTACACACAGCTGGATGTATGTACTTACACACAGCTGGATGTATGTACTTACACACAGCTGGATGTATGTACTTACACACAGCTGGATGTATGTACTTACACACAGCTGGATGTATGTACTTACACACAGCTGGATGTATGTACTTACACACAGCTGGATGTATGTACTTACACACAGCTGGATGTATGTACTTACACACAGCTGGATGTATGTACTTACACACAGCTGGATGCATGTACTTACACACAGCTGGATGCATGTACTTACACACAGCTGGATGTATGTACTTACACACAGCTGGATGCATGTACTTACACACAGCTGGATGTATGTACACACAGCTGGATGTATGTACTTACACACAGCTGGATGTATGTACTTACACACAGCTGGATGTATGTACTTACACACAGCTGGATGTGTACTTACACACAGCTGGATGCATGTACTTACACACAGCTGGATGTATGTACTTACACACAGCTGGATGTATGTACTTACACACAGCTGGATGCATGTACTTACACACAGCTGGATGTATGTACTTACACACAGCTGGATGTATGTACTTACACACAGCTGGATGTATGTACTTACACACAGCTGGATGTATGTACTTACACACAGCTGGATGTATGTACTTACACACAGCTGGATGCATGTACTTACACACAGCTGGATGTATGTACTTACACACAGCTTGATGTATGTACTTACACACAGCTGGATGTATGTACTTACACACAGCTGGATGTATGTACTTAGACACAGCTGGATGCATGTACTTACACACTGCTGGATGCATGTACTTACACACAGCTGGATGTATGTACTTACACACAGCTGGATGTATGTACTTACACACAGCTGGATGTATGTACTTACACACAGCTGGATGCATGTACTTACACACAGCTGGATGTATGTACTTACACACAGCTGGATGCATGTACTTACACACAGCTGGATGTATGTACTTACACACAGCTGGATGCATGTACTTACACACAGCTGGATGTATGTACTTACACACAGCTGGATGTATGTACTTACACACAGCTGGATGTATGTACTTACACACAGCTGGATGTATGTACTTACACACAGCTGGATGTATGTACTTACACACAGCTGGATGTATGTACTTACACACAGCTGGATGTATGTACTTACACACAGCTGGATGTATGTACTTACACACAGCTGGATGTATGTACTTACACACAGCTGGATGTATGTACTTACACACAGCTGGATGTATGTACTTACACACAGCTGGATGTATGTACTTACACACAGCTGGATGCATGTACTTACACACAGCTGGATGCATGTACTTACACACAGCTGGATGCATGTACTTACACACAGCTGGATGTATGTACTTACACACAGCTGGATGCATGTACTTACACACAGCTGGATGTATGTACTTACACACAGCTGGATGTATGTACTTACACACAGCTGGATGTATGTACTTACACACAGCTGGATGAATGTACTTACACACAGCTGGATGCATGTACTTACACACAGCTGGATGTATGTACTTACACACAGCTGGATGTATGTACTTACACACAGCTGGATGTATGTACTTACACACAGCTGGATGCATGTACTTACACACAGCTGGATGTATGTACTTACACACAGCTGGATGTATGTACTTACACACAGCTGGATGCATGTACTTACACACAGCTGGATGTATGTACTTACACACAGCTGGATGTATGTACTTACACACAGCTGGATGCATGTACTTACACACAGCTGGATGTATGTACTTACACACAGCTGGATGTATGTACTTACACACAGCTGGATGCATGTACTTACACACAGCTGGATGTATGTACTTACACACAGCTGGATGTATGTACTTACACACAGCTGGATGTATGTACTTACACACAGCTGGATGTATGTACTTACACACAGCTGGGTGCATGTACTTACACACAGCTGGATGTATGTACTTACACACAGCTGGATGCATGTACTTACACACAGCTGGATGCATGTACTTACACACAGCTGGATGTATGTACTTACACACAGCTGGATGTATGTACTTACACACAGCTGGATGTATGTACTTACACACAGCTGGATGTATGTACTTACACACAGCTGGATGTATGTACTTACACACAGCTGGATGCATGTACTTACACACAGCTGGATATGTACTTACACACAGCTTGATGTATGTACTTACACACAGCTGGATGTATGTACTTACACACAGCTGGATGTATGTACTTAGACACAGCTGGATGCATGTACTTACACACTGCTGGATGTATGTACTTACACACAGCTGGATGTATGTACTTACACACAGCTGGATGTATGTACTTACACACAGCTGGATGTATGTACTTACACACAGCTGGATGTATGTACTTACACACAGCTGGATGTATGTACTTACACACAGCTGGATGCATGTACTTACACACAGCTGGATGTATGTACTTACACACAGCTGGATGTATGTACTTACACACAGCTGGATGTATGTACTTACACACAGCTGGATGTATGTACTTACACACAGCTGGATGCATGTACTTACACACAGCTGGATGTATGTACTTACACACAGCTGGATGTATGTACTTACACACAGCTGGATGCATGTACTTACACACAGCTGGATGTATGTACTTACACACAGCTGGATGTATGTACTTACACACAGCTGGATGTATGTACTTACACACAGCTGGATGTATGTACTTACACACAGCTGGATGTATGTACTTACACACAGCTGGATGTATGTACTTACACACAGCTGGATGTATGTACTTACACACAGCTGGATGTATGTACTTACACACAGCTGGATGTATGTACTTACACACAGCTGGATGCATGTACTTACACACAGCTGGATGTATGTACTTACACACAGCTGGATGTATGTACTTACACACAGCTGGATGTATGTACTTACACACAGCTGGATGCATGTACTTACACACAGCTGGATGCATGTACTTACACACAGCTGGATGTATGTACTTACACACAGCTGGATGTATGTACTTACACACAGCTGGATGCATGTACTTACACACAGCTGGATGTATGTACTTACACACAGCTGGATGTATGTACTTACACACAGCTGGATGTACTTACACACAGCTGGATGTATGTACTTACACACAGCTGGATGTATGTACTTACACACAGCTGGATGTATGTACTTACACACAGCTGGATGTATGTACTTACACACAGCTGGATGCATGTACTTACACACAGCTGGATGTATGTACTTACACACAGCTGGATGTATGTACTTACACACAGCTGGATGTATGTACTTACACACAGCTGGATGAATGTACTTACACACAGCTGGGTGCATGTACTTACACACAGCTGGATGTATGTACTTACACACAGCTGGATGCATGTACTTACACACAGCTGGATGCATGTACTTACACACAGCTGGATGTATGTACTTACACACAGCTGGATGTATGTACTTACACACAGCTGGATGTATGTACTTACACACAGCTGGATGTATGTACTTACACACAGCTGGATGTATGTACTTACACACAGCTGGATGCATGTACTTACACACAGCTGGATGTATGTACTTACACACAGCTGGATGTATGTACTTACACACAGCTGGATGTATGTACTTACACACAGCTGGATGTATGTACTTACACACAGCTGGATGTATGTACTTACACACAGCTGGATGCATGTACTTACACACAGCTGGATGTATGTACTTACACACAGCTGGATGTATGTACTTACACACAGCTGGATGTATGTACTTACACACAGCTGGATGTATGTACTTACACACAGCTGGATGTATGTACTTACACACAGCTGGATGCATGTACTTACACACAGCTGGATGTATGTACTTACACACAGCTGGATGCATGTACTTACACACAGCTGGATGTATGTACTTACACACAGCTGGATGTATGTACTTACACACAGCTGGATGTATGTACTTACACACAGCTGGATGTATGTACTTACACACAGCTGGATGTATGTACTTACACACAGCTGGATGTATGTACTTACACACAGCTGGATGTATGTACTTACACACAGCTGGATATATGTACTTACACACAGATGGATGTATGTACTTACACACAGCTGGATGCATGTACTTACACACAGCTGGATGCATGTACTTACACACAGCTGGATGCATGTACTTACACACAGCTGGATGCATGTACTTACACACAGCTGGATGTATGTACTTACACACAGCTGGATGCATGTACTTACACACAGCTGGATGCATGTACTTACACACAGCTGGATGTATGTACTTACACACAGCTGGATGCATGTACTTACACACAGCTGGATGTATGTACTTACACACAGCTGGATGCATGTACTTACACACAGCTGGATGTATGTACTTACACACAGCTGGATGTATGTACTTACACACAGCTGGATGTATGTACTTACACACAGCTGGATGTATGTACTTACACACAGCTGGATGTATGTACTTACACACAGCTGGATGTATGTACTTACACACAGCTGGATGTATGTACTTACACACAGCTGGATGTATGTACTTACACACAGCTGGATGTATGTACTTACACACAGCTGGATGTATGTACTTACACACAGCTGGATGTATGTACTTACACACAGCTGGATGCATGTACTTACACACAGCTGGATGTATGTACTTACACACAGCTGGATGTATGTACTTACACACAGCTGGATGTATGTACTTACACACAGCTGGATGTATGTACTTACACACAGCTGGATATGTACTTACACACAGCTGGATGTATGTACTTACACACAGCTGGATGCATGTACTTACACACAGCTGGATGCATGTACTTACACACAGCTGGATGCATGTACTTACACACAGCTGGATGCATGCACTTACACACAGCTGGATGTATGTACTTACACACAGCTGGATGCATGTACTTACACACAGCTGGATGCATGTACTTACACACAGCTGGATGTATGTACTTACACACAGCTGGATGTATGTACTTACACACAGCTGGATGTATGTACTTACACACAGCTGGATGCATGTACTTACACACAGCTGGATGTATGTACTTACACACAGCTGGATGTATGTACTTACACACAGCTGGATGTACACACAGCTGGATGTATGTACTTACACACAGCTGGATGTATGTACTTACACACAGCTGGATGTATGTACTTACACACAGCTGGATGTATGTACTTACACACAGCTGGATGTATGTACTTACACACAGCTGGATATATGTACTTACACACAGCTGGATGTATGTACTTACACACAGCTGGATGCATGTACTTACACACAGCTGGATGCATGTACTTACACACAGCTGGATGCATGTACTTACACACAGCTGGATGCATGCACTTACACACAGCTGGATGTATGTACTTACACACAGCTGGATGCATGTACTTACACACAGCTGGATGCATGTACTTACACACAGCTGGATGTATGTACTTACACACAGCTGGATGTATGTACTTACACACAGCTGGATGCATGTACTTACACACAGCTGGATGTATGTACTTACACACAGCTGGATGTATGTACTTACACACAGCTGGATGTATGTACTTACACACAGCTGGATATGTACTTACACACAGCTGGATGTATGTACTTACACACAGCTGGATGTATGTACTTACACACAGCTGGATGTATGTACTTACACACAGCTGGATGTATGTACTTACACACAGCTGGATGTATGTACTTACACACAGCTGGATGTATGTACTTACACACAGCTGGATGTATGTACTTACACACAGCTGGATGTATGTACTTACACACAGCTGGATGTATGTACTTACACACAGCTGGATGCATGTACTTACACACAGCTGGATGTATGTACTTACACACAGCTGGATGTATGTACTTACACACAGCTGGATGCATGTACTTACACACAGCTGGATGCATGTACTTACACACAGCTGGATGTATGTACTTACACACAGCTGGATGTATGTACTTACACACAGCTGGATGCATGTACTTACACACAGCTGGATGCATGTACTTACACACAGCTGGATGCATGTACTTACACACAGCTGGATGTATGTACTTACACACAGCTGGATGTATGTACTTACACACAGCTGGATGCATGTACTTACACACAGCTGGATGTATGTACTTACACACAGCTGGATGTATGTACTTACACACAGCTGGATGCATGTACTTACACACAGCTGGATGTATGTACTTACACACAGCTGGATGTATGTACTTACACACAGCTGGATGCATGTACTTACACACAGCTGGATGTATGTACTTACACACAGCTGGATGTATGTACTTACACACAGCTGGATGTATGTACTTACACACAGCTGGATGTATGTACTTACACACAGCTGGATGTATGTACTTACACACAGCTGGATGCATGTACTTACACACAGCTGGATGCATGTACTTACACACAGCTGGATGTATGTACTTACACACAGCTGGATGTATGTACTTACACACAGCTGGATGTATGTACTTACACACAGCTGGATGTATGTACTTACACACAGCTGGATGTATGTACTTACACACAGCTGGATGTATGTACTTACACACAGCTGGATGCATGTACTTACACACAGCTGGATGTATGTACTTACACACAGCTGGATGTATGTACTTACACACAGCTGGATGCATGTACTTACACACAGCTGGATGTATGTACTTACACACAGCTGGATGTATGTACTTACACACAGCTGGATGCATGTACTTACACACAGCTGGATGCATGTACTTACACACAGCTGGATGTATGTACTTACACACAGCTGGATGCATGTACTTACACACAGCTGGATGTATGTACTTACACACAGCTGGATGTATGTACTTACACACAGCTGGATGTATGTACTTACACACAGCTGGATGTATGTACTTACACACAGCTGGATGTATGTACTTACACACAGCTGGATGCATGTACTTACACACAGCTGGATGTATGTACTTACACACAGCTGGATGCATGTACTTACACACAGCTGGATGCATGTACTTACACACAGCTGGATGTATGTACTTACACACAGCTGGATGTATGTACTTACACACAGCTGGATGTATGTACTTACACACAGCTGGATGTATGTACTTACACACAGCTGGGTGCATGTACTTACACACAGCTGGATGCATGTACTTACACACAGCTGGATGTATGTACTTACACACAGCTTGATGTATGCACTTACACACAGCTGGATGTATGTACTTACACACAGCTGGATGTATGTACTTAGACACAGCTGGATGCATGTACTTACACACTGCTGGATGCATGTACTTACACACAGCTGGATGTATGTACTTACACACAGCTGGATGTATGTACTTACACACAGCTGAATGTATGTACGTAAATTACACACAGCTGGATGCATGTACTTACACACAGCTGGATGTATGTACTTACACACAGCTTGATGCATGTACTTACACACAGCTGGATGTATGTACTTACACACAGCTGGATGTATGTACTTACACACAGCTGGATGTATGTACTTACACACAGCTGGATGTATGTACTTACACACAGCTGGATGTATGTACTTACACACAGCTGGATGTATGTACTTACACACAGCTGGATGTATGTACTTACACACAGCTGGATGTATGTACTTACACACAGCTGGATGTATGTACTTACACACAGCTGGATGTATGTACTTACACACAGCTGGATGTATGTACTTACACACAGCTGGATATATGTACTTACACACAGATGGATGTATGTACTTACACACAGCTGGATGCATGTACTTACACACAGCTGGATGCATGTACTTACACACAGCTGGATGCATGTACTTACACACAGCTGGATGCATGTACTTACACACAGCTGGATGTATGTACTTACACACAGCTGGATGCATGTACTTACACACAGCTGGATGTATGTACTTACACACAGCTGGATGTATGTACTTACACACAGCTGGATGCATGTACTTACACACAGCTGGATGTATGTACTTACACACAGCTGGATGCATGTACTTACACACAGCTGGATGTATGTACTTACACACAGCTGGATGTATGTACTTACACACTGCTGGATGTATGTACTTACACACAGCTGGGTGTATGTACTTACACACAGCTGGATGTATGTACTTACACACAGCTGGATGTATTTACTTACACACAGCTGGATGTATGTACTTACACACAGCTGGATGTATGTACTTACACACAGCTTGATGTATGTACTTACACACAGCTGGATGTATGTACTTACACACAGCTTGATGTATGTTTTTACACACAGCTGGATGTATGTACTTACACACAGCTGGATGTATGTACTTAGACACAGCTGGATGTATGTACTTACACACTGCTGGATGTATGTACTTACACACAGCTGGGTGTATGTACTTACACACAGCTGGATGTATGTACTTACACACAGCTGGATGTATGTACTTACACACAGCTGGATGTATGTACTTACACACAGCTGGATGTATGTACTTACACACTGCTGGATGCATGTACTTACACACAGCTGGGTGTATGTACTTACACACAGCTGGATGTATGTACTTACACACAGCTGAATGTATTTACGTAAATTACACACAGCTGGATGCATGTACTTACACACAGCTTGATGTATGTACTTACACACAGCTTGATGTATGTACTTACACACAGCTGGATGTATGTACTTACACACAGCTTGATGTATGTACTTACACACAGCTGGATGTATGTACTTACACACAGCTGGATGTATGTACTTAGACACAGCTGGATGTATGTACTTACACACTGCTGGATGTATGTACTTACACACAGCTGGATGTATGTACTTACACACAGCTGGATGTATGTACTTACACACAGCTGGATGTATGTACTTACACACAGCTGGATGTATGTACTTACACACAGCTGGATGTATGTACTTACACACAGCTGGATGTATGTACTTACACACAGCTGGATGTATGTACTTACACACAGCTGGATGTATGTACTTACACACAGCTGGATGTATGTACTTACACACAGCTGGATGTATGTACTTACACACAGCTGGATGCATGTACTTACACACAGCTGGATGTATGTACTTACACACAGCTGGATGTATGTACTTACACACAGCTGGATGCATGTACTTACACACAGCTGGATGTATGTACTTACACACAGCTGGATGTATGTACTTACACACAGCTGGATGTATGTACTTACACACAGCTGGATGTATGTACTTACACACAGCTGGATGTATGTACTTACACACAGCTGGATGTATGTACTTACACACAGCTGGATGTATGTACTTACACACAGCTGGATGTATGTACTTACACACAGCTGGATGTATGTACTTACACACAGCTGGATGCATGTACTTACACACAGCTGGATGTATGTACTTACACACAGCTGGATGCATGTACTTACACACAGCTGGATGCATGTACTTACACACAGCTGGATGTATGTACTTACACACAGCTGGATGCATGTACTTACACACAGCTGGATGTATGTACTTACACACAGCTGGATGTATGTACTTACACACAGCTGGATGTATGTACTTACACACAGCTGGATGTATGTACTTACACACAGCTGGATGCATGTACTTACACACAGCTGGATGCATGTACTTACACACAGCTGGATGTATGTACTTACACACAGCTGGATGTATGTACTTACACACAGCTGGATGTATGTACTTACACACAGCTGGATGTATGTACTTACACACAGCTGGATGCATGTACTTACACACAGCTGGATGCATGTACTTACACACAGCTGGATGTATGTACTTACACACAGCTGGATGTATGTACTTACACACAGCTGGATGTATGTACTTACACACAGCTGGATGCATGTACTTACACACAGCTGGATGTATGTACTTACACACAGCTGGATGCATGTACTTACACACAGCTGGATGTATGTACTTACACACAGCTGGATGCATGTACTTACACACAGCTGGATGTATGTACTTACACACAGCTGGATGCATGTACTTACACACAGCTGGATGTATGTACTTACACACAGCTGGATGTATGTACTTACACACAGCTGGATGTATGTACTTACACACAGCTGGATGTATGTACTTACACACAGCTGGATGTATGTACTTACACACAGCTGGATGTATGTACTTACACACAGCTGGATGTATGTACTTACACACAGCTGGATGTATGTACTTACACACAGCTGGATGTATGTACTTACACACAGCTGGATGTATGTACTTACACACAGCTGGATGCATGTACTTACACACAGCTGGGTGTATGTACTTACACACAGCTGGATGTATGTACTTACACACAGCTGGATGCATGTACTTACACACAGCTGGATGTATGTACTTACACACAGCTGGATGTATGTACTTACACACAGCTGGATGTATGTACTTACACACAGCTGGATGTATGTACTTACACACAGCTGGATGTATGTACTTACACACAGCTGGATGTATGTACTTACACACAGCTGGATGCATGTACTTACACACAGCTGGATGTATGTACTTACACACAGCTTGATGTATGCACTTACACACAGCTGGATGTATGTACTTACACACAGCTGGATGTATGTACTTAGACACAGCTGGATGCATGTACTTACACACTGCTGGATGCATGTACTTACACACAGCTGGATGTATGTACTTACACACAGCTGGATGTATGTACTTACACACAGCTGAATGTATGTACGTAAATTACACACAGCTGGATGCATGTACTTACACACAGCTGGATGTATGTACTTACACACAGCTTGATGCATGTACTTACACACAGCTGGATGTATGTACTTACACACAGCTGGATGTATGTACTTACACACAGCTGGATGTATGTACTTACACACAGCTGGATGTATGTACTTACACACAGCTGGATGTATGTACTTACACACAGCTGGATGTATGTACTTACACACAGCTGGATGTATGTACTTACACACAGCTGGATGTATGTACTTACACACAGCTGGATGTATGTACTTACACACAGCTGGATGTATGTACTTACACACAGATGGATGTATGTACTTACACACAGCTGGATGCATGTACTTACACACAGCTGGATGCATGTACTTACACACAGCTGGATGCATGTACTTACACACAGCTGGATGTATGTACTTACACACAGCTGGATGTATGTACTTACACACAGCTGGATGCATGTACTTACACACAGCTGGATGTATGTACTTACACACAGCTGGATGTATGTACTTACACACAGCTGGATGCATGTACTTACACACAGCTGGATGTATGTACTTACACACAGCTGGATGTATGTACTTACACACAGCTGGATGTATGTACTTACACACAGCTGGATGTATGTACTTACACACAGCTGGATGTGTGTACTTACACACAGCTGGATGTATGTACTTACACACAGCTGGATGTATGTACTTACACACAGCTGGATGTATGTACTTACACACAGCTGGATGTATGTACTTACACACAGCTGGATGTATGTACTTACACACAGCTGGATGTATGTACTTACACACAGCTGGATGTATGTACTTACACACAGCTGGATGTATGTACTTACACACAGCTGGATGCATGTACTTACACACAGCTGGATGTATGTACTTACACACAGCTGGATGTATGTACTTACACACAGCTGGATGTATGTACTTACACACAGCTGGATGCATGTACTTACACACAGCTGGATGTATGTACTTACACACAGCTGGATGTATGTACTTACACACAGCTGGATGCATGTACTTACACACAGCTGGATGTATGTACTTACACACAGCTGGATGTATGTACTTACACACAGCTGGATGCATGTACTTACACACAGCTGGATGTATGTACTTACACACAGCTGGATGCATGTACTTACACACAGCTGGATGCATGTACTTACACACAGCTGGATGTATGTACTTACACACAGCTGGATGTATGTACTTACACACAGCTGGATGTATGTACTTACACACAGCTGGATGTATGTACTTACACACAGCTGGATGCATGTACTTACACACAGCTGGATGTATGTACTTACACACAGCTGGATGCATGTACTTACACACAGCTGGATGCATGTACTTACACACAGCTGGATGTATGTACTTACACACAGCTGGATGTATGTACTTACACACAGCTGGATGTATGTACTTACACACAGCTGGATGCATGTACTTACACACAGCTGGATGTATGTACTTACACACAGCTTGATGTATGTACTTACACACAGCTGGATGTATGTACTTACACACAGCTTGATGTATGTACTTACACACAGCTGGATGTATGTACTTACACACAGCTGGATGTATGTACTTAGACACAGCTGGATGCATGTACTTACACACTGCTGGATGCATGTACTTACACACAGCTGGGTGTATGTACTTACACACAGCTGGATGTATGTACTTACACACAGCTGAATGTATGTACTTACACACAGCTGGATGCATGTACTTACACACAGCTGGATGTATGTACTTACACACAGCTGGATGCATGTACTTACACACAGCTGGATGTATGTACGTAGCTGGATGTATGTACTTACACACAGCTGAATGTATGTACGTAAATTACACACAGCTGGATGCATGTACTTACACACAGCTTGATGCATGTACATACACACAGCTGGATGTATGTACTTACACACAGCTGGATGTATGTACTTACACACAGTTGGATGCATGTACTTACACACAGCTGGATGTATGTACTTACACACAGCTGGATGTATGTACTTACACACAGCTGGATGTATGTACTTACACACAGCTGGATGTTTGTACTTACACACAGCTGGATGTATGTACTTACACACAGCTGGATGTATGTACTTACACACAGCTGGATGTATGTACTTACACACAGCTGGATGTATGTACTTACACACAGCTGGATGTATGTACTTACACACAGCTGGATGTATGTACTTACACACAGCTGGATGTATGTACTTACACACAGCTGGATGTATGTACTTACACACAGCTGGATGTATGTACTTACACACAGCTGGATGCATGTACTTACACACAGCTGGGTGCATGTACTTACACACAGCTGGATGTATGTACTTACACACAGCTGGATGCATGTACTTACACACAGCTGGATGCATGTACTTACACACAGCTGGATGTATGTACTTACACACAGCTGGATGTATGTACTTACACACAGCTGGATGTATGTACTTACACACAGCTGGATGTATGTACTTACACACAGCTGGATGTATGTACTTACACACAGCTGGATGTATGTACTTACACACAGCTGGATGTATGTACTTACACACAGCTGGATGTATGTACTTACACACAGCTGGATGTATGTACTTACACACAGCTGGATGTATGTACTTACACACAGCTGGATGTATGTACTTACACACAGCTGGGTGTATGTACTTACACACAGCTGGATGTATGTACTTACACACAGCTGGATGTATGTACTTACACACAGCTGGATGCATGTACTTACACACAGCTGGATGTATGTACTTACACACAGCTGGATGTATGTACTTACACACAGCTGGATGTATGTACTTACACACAGCTGGATGTATGTACTTACACACAGCTGGATGTATGTACTTACACACAGCTGGATGCATGTACTTACACACAGCTGGATGCATGTACTTACACACAGCTGGATGTATGTACTTACACACAGCTTGATGTATGCACTTACACACAGCTGGATGTATGTACTTACACACAGCTGGATGTATGTACTTAGACACAGCTGGATGCATGTACTTACACACTGCTGGATGCATGTACTTACACACAGCTGGATGTATGTACTTACACACAGCTGGATGTATGTACTTACACACAGCTGGATGTATGTACTTACACACAGCTGGATGTATGTACTTACACACAGCTGGATGTATGTACTTACACACAGCTGGATGTATGTACTTACACACAGCTGGATGTATGTACTTACACACAGCTGGATGTATGTACTTACACACAGCTGGATGTATGTACTTACACACAGCTGGATGTATGTACTTACACACAGCTGGATGTATGTACTTACACACAGCTGGATGTATGTACTTACACACAGCTGGATGTATGTACTTACACACAGCTGGATGTATGTACTTACACACAGCTGGATGTATGTACTTACACACAGCTGGATGTATGTACTTACACACAGCTGGATGTATGTACTTACACACAGCTGGATGCATGTACTTACACACAGCTGGATGTATGTACTTACACACAGCTGGATGCATGTACTTACACACAGCTGGATGCATGTACTTACACACAGCTGGATGTATGTACTTACACACAGCTGGATGCATGTACTTACACACAGCTGGATGTATGTACTTAGACACAGCTGGATGCATGTACTTACACACTGCTGGATGCATGTACTTACACACAGCTGGGTGTATGCACTTACACACAGCTGGATGTATGTACTTACACACAGATGAATGTATTTACGTAAATTACACACAGCTGGATGCATGTACTTACACACAGCTGGATGTATGTACTTACACACAGCTTGATGCATGTACTTACACACAGCTGGATGTATGTACTTACACACAGCTTGATGTATGCACTTACACACAGCTGGATGTATGTACTTACACACAGCTGGATGTATGTACTTACACACAGCTGGATGTATGTACTTACACACAGCTGGATGCATGTACTTACACACTGCTGGATGCATGTACTTACACACAGCTGGGTGTATGTACTTACACACAGCTGGATGTATGTACTTACACACAGCTGAATGTATGTACTGTAAATTACACACAGCTGGATGCATGTACTTACACACAGCTGGATGTATGTACTTACACACAGCTGGATGCATGTACTTACACACAGCTGGATGTATGTACTTACACACAGCTGGATGTATGTACTTACACACAGCTTGATGCATGTACTTACACACAGCTGGATGTATGTACTTACACACAGCTGGATGTATGTACTTACACACAGCTGGATGCATGTACTTACACACAGCTGGATGTATGTACTTACACACAGCTGGATGTATGTACTTACACACAGCTGGATGTATGTACTTACACACAGCTGGATGTATGTACTTACACACAGCTGGATGTATGTACTTACACACAGCTGGATGTATGTACTTACACACAGCTGGATGTATGTACTTACACACAGCTGGATGTATGTACTTACACACAGCTGGATGTATGTACTTACACACAGCTGGATGCATGTACTTACACACAGCTGGATGTATGTACTTACACACAGCTGGATGTATGTACTTACACACAGCTGGATGTATGTACTTACACACAGCACGATGAATGTACTTACACACAGCTGGATGCATGTACTTACACACAGCTGGATGTATGTACTTACACACAGCTGGATGCATGTACTTACACACAGCTGGATGCATGTACTTACACACAGCTGGATGTATGTACTTACACACAGCTGGATGTATGTACTTACACACAGCTGGATGCATGTACTTACACACAGCTGGATGTATGTACTTACACACAGCTGGATGTATGTACTTACACACAGCTGGATGCATGTACTTACACACAGCTGGATGTATGTACTTACACACAGCTGGATGTATGTACTTACACACAGCTGGATGAATGTACTTACACACAGCTGGATGTATGTACTTACACACAGCTGGATGTATGTACTTACACACAGCTGGATGCATGTACTTACACACAGCTGGATGCATGTACTTACACACAGCTGGATGTATGTACTTACACACAGCTGGATGCATGTACTTACACACAGCTGGATGCATGTACTTACACACAGCTGGATGTATGTACTTACACACAGCTGGATGTATGTACTTACACACAGCTGGATGTATGTACTTACACACAGCTGGATGTATGTACTTACACACAGCTGGATGTATGTACTTACACACAGCTGGATGCATGTACTTACACACAGCTGGATGTATGTACTTACACACAGCTGGATGTATGTACTTACACACAGCTGGATGTATGTACTTACACACAGCTGGATGTATGTACTTACACACAGCTGGATGCATGTACTTACACACAGCTGGATGCATGTACTTACACACAGCTGGATGTATGTACTTACACACAGCTGGATGTATGTACTTACACACAGCTGGATGCATGTACTTACACACAGCTGGATGTATGTACTTACACACAGCTGGATGCATGTACTTACACACAGCTGGATGTATGTACTTACACACAGCTGGATGCATGTACTTACACACAGCTGGATGTATGTACTTACACACAGCTGGATGTATGTACTTACACACAGCTGGATGTATGTACTTACACACAGCTGGATGTATGTACTTACACACAGCTGGATGTATGTACTTACACACAGCTGGATGTATGTACTTACACACAGCTGGATGTATGTACTTACACACAGCTGGATGTATGTACTTACACACAGCTGGATGCATGTACTTACACACAGCTGGATGTATGTACTTACACACAGCTGGATGCATGTACTTACACACAGCTGGATGCATGTACTTACACACAGCTGGATGCATGTACTTACACACAGCTGGATGCATGTACTTACACACAGCTGGATGTATGTACTTACACACAGCTGGATGCATGTACTTACACACAGCTGGATGCATGTACTTACACACAGCTGGATGTATGTACTTACACACAGCTGGATGTATGTACTTACACACAGCTGGATGCATGTACTTACACACAGCTGGATGTATGTACTTACACACAGCTGGATGTATGTACTTACACACAGCTGGATGTATGTACTTACACACAGCACGATGAATGTACTTACACACAGCTGGATGCATGTACTTACACACAGCTGGATGCATGTACTTACACACAGCTGGATGTATGTACTTACACACAGCTGGATGCATGTACTTACACACAGCTGGATGTATGTACTTACACACAGCTGGATGTATGTACTTACACACAGCTGGATGTATGTACTTACACACAGCTGGATGTATGTACTTACACACAGCTGGATGTATGTACTTACACACAGCTGGATGTATGTACTTACACACAGCTGGATGTATGTACTTACACACAGCTGGATGATGTACTTACACACAGCTGGGTGCATGTACTTACACACAGCTGGATGTATGTACTTACACACAGCTGGATGCATGTACTTACACACAGCTGGATGCATGTACTTACACACAGCTGGATGTATGTACTTACACACAGCTGGATGCATGTACTTACACACAGCTGGATGTATGTACTTACACACAGCTGGATGTATGTACTTACACACAGCTGGATGTATGTACTTACACACAGCTGGATGTATGTACTTACACACAGCTGGATGCATGTACTTACACACAGCTGGATGTATGTACTTACACACAGCTGGATGCATGTACTTACACACAGCTGGATGCATGTACTTACACACAGCTGGATGTATGTACTTACACACAGCTGGATGTATGTACTTACACACAGCTGGATGTATGTACTTACACACAGCTGGATGTATGTACTTACACACAGCTGGATGCATGTACTTACACACAGCTGGATGCATGTACTTACACACAGCTGGATGTATGTACTTACACACAGCTTGATGTATGCACTTACACACAGCTGGATGTATGTACTTACACACAGCTGGATGTATGTACTTAGACACAGCTGGATGCATGTACTTACACACTGCTGGATGCATGTACTTACACACAGCTGGATGTATGTACTTACACACAGCTGGATGTATGTACTTACACACAGCTGAATGTATGTACGTAAATTACACACAGCTGGA
>JBBPBX010054823.1:0-23318 GCA_038048925.1 Garcialebias charrua | reverse complement strand
GTATATGCTTTGTATATGCAACTATATGTACTGTATATCCATAGTATTTTGAACAGGACTCATATCTTGCAAACAGATACTAAAGCCATGTCTCTAAAGCCATCTCAGTGTGGTGTCAGATAATTTTTGGTCAAATGTTACGGATGTTTTTATTGTGCTGTATTATTGTGGCTGAGGACATTCTTCACCTCTGCCCTAAGGAACAAGGAGCTTGGTTGTCTCCCAAATCAACCAAATTGTCTCCCAAAACATTATCTTATCTCAAGCTATAGGATGTCTCTTTAATGCCCATGAACCATATGTTTGTGCAAACAAAGAGTACTGTATGTAAGAAGGCTGAAGCTGGTTGCAACGACATGGACTGTATGTTGAACTCTGCTGAACCGATAATGTATTAGTGAGCAGATTACAGTACACAGCTCGTGGCTCATTTCTGTGACTGGTCTTTATGCATTTACATTCGTGTGTTTATGTATGTTTATGTATGTCCTGAAATATGAAGTTGCAAGTAAAAGTGCCAGTTAAAAGTCTTCACTTGCCATGATAGTGGTTCTTTTTAGTAAACAATGTCACGGAACAAGAGAATTTCTCTTAAACTGGTCAAGCCTAAATTCCACCACACATGACTGACCCAGGGCCGGATTAACAACCCCAGGGGCCCCTGGGCACCGAAGCTCACAGGGCCCCCTCCCTAACCTAACACCCATTTTACTATATATATATATATATATATATATATATATATATATATACTATGTATACTATATATATATATTGTATTGACTGTATTGTATATATAATACTACTGTATTGACATCATTCAGCATCACATCCATCCATCCATCCATCCTTCATCAGCAAATGAAGTCAAACATGAACACTTCTGAAAGAGCAGCAGCTACAGCATTGACATCAATCAGCAGCAAACCAGCAGCAAATCACATCCATCAGAAACATGTTGCAACCATAGTGACACCAGTGCCTTGGTGTGCAGTCCATGTCCACGTGCATGAAAAACAAGTCCATGAGCTCTAAGAAAGCTCGAAGCAGAAGAAAAAGAAAAAGAATTCCCTTACTTTGATTGAAGTGTAGGTAGACAGTCTGTATGATGTTTTTCTCAAGTTCAAACCTGGATCACATGGAACTGCTTAGCCATTGCTCAACCATGAATGATGGGGAGCATTTGAGGCCAGGTGTGAGTTCAGGTGTTCTGTTGGGGAGGTCAGCTGCCTGAAGAACTTGCATCCACTTCTCTGCTGTTTCCTGGGACTGCCACCTTTCTTTCTCCTGAGGTGAGGTGGTGAGGTGGTCTATCAGGCTGTTTGCAGTCACACATTCCTCATACAGCTCATCCATACATGTTTAGCCTGCCAAAAGGTGTTAAAGTTCATTAGTGACACATAGCCTAGGTTATGTAGTGATAAATAAATGGAAAAACGTGTATTGTTTATATTTATAAATTTAGCATTGTGTGTAAACTACATTTTGAAATGTATTTATTAATTACCTATATGAACTGTGATTTTTTTAAAGATGGACAAGGTTGTATGTTTGCATAGTGTAAAGTAAATTTATTTATTTTTATTTTATTTATTAAAATTCATTCATTTCACTAAAACAAAGTCAACAACTCAATAAAAAATAAAAAACATACATTCAAAATAAAATGAAAGGCAGCAGATGAAGAATAATCTTATAATCTCTGCCCCTTTTTTACCCAAATAAACTCACAACAATGATTTATCAAAGAACAAAATTAATTGCATCACCAAATGTAAGATTACATCAACTTTAACAACTCAAATAAATTCTTATGTTATTTTTCATATTCCTTCAAAAAAATCACTTTTAGCAATCTCTTAAATTCACAATTATGTACTTATTTGTACGTGTCAATTGTACACTTTTGTTTATAACTATCAATAATTAAACATGGTTCACCACTACAAATTATTGAATTTTTACCTGCCAACCAGGTGAAGACTTTCAGTGATCTTCTCCACTTCTTCAAGGGTTCTCCTGGTTTTGTTCTTTTTCACGTTTCTTATGTGTCCAACTGCAGAAGCATGCTGTTTCACATCACACTGTCCACCATGGGCTACAGAAAAAGTATGCTTGCAAACAGTACAGTTCGCTTTGTAGCCTTTATCATTCACGCGTTCCAGCCACACATGACATCCTCCCGTCCATCTTACAGTAAGGTCTGTTAGCATGTTACCTCGTTGCTCCTCCGGTCCAGCTCCTCTGTTTCTGCCGTCTGGTGACACCAGCCACCCGTCCATCTTACAGTAAGGTCTGTTAGCATGTTACCTCGTTGCTCCTCCGGTCCAGCTCCTCTGTTTCTGCCGTCTGGTGACACCAGCCACCCGTCCATCTTACAGTAAGGTCTGTTAGCATGTTAGCTCGTTGCTCCTACGGTCCAGCTTCGATGTTTCTGTCGTCTGGTGACACCATTCCTTTTCCCACTCGACTCTGTATTTTTGCAGCCGTTTCTTTTTTTTTCCTGGGGGGAGTAGGCTCGAAGGTGATCTATGTTCACTGTTTAAATCCCCTGAATGCTTGCCGCTCGCGTCCATGCTGTCTTCTTCTTCAAATCCTGTCGCGCCGTGTCTTCCGTAAACTGCCAAGACTGGACCAATGAGATGAGCCGGATTCTGTAGTTTCAATCACGTGTGTAAAAGGGCTGTCAGCTCATTGGTCACAGAGCAGAGCTGCTTCTTCTTCTTCTATTGTTTATTGGCGGTTGGCAAACTTATTTTAAGCACATTACCGCCACCAACCGGACTGAGTGTGTGCATTGCCGTCTGCTTCCAATCATACACGTCATGTCAACAAACTAAAAGACACTTATGAGTTGTTTTTGAAAAACAACTTTTTATTTTATTTGGGTTGGATAATAAGGAAAATTGAGGACAAAGCCTTGTTTTATCTACGTCTAGCGACAATAAAAAAAAAAAAAAAAAAAAAAAACTTTTCTGCCAGGCTGAACTGCTCACTCCTGGCCAGCAGAGGGCCCCCTTGAGCTGTCGGGCCCCTGGGCACGCGCCCGGTGTGCCCGTATTGTAGATCCGGCCCTGGACTGACCAACTTGTTTTATTCATGTCAGTTCCACATGCTTACTTTATAAATTGCTAATATAGGAATGGACTGCAAACATCCTTTTAGGGATTACTTCCACTTGCCATTTCATGCCATTAAACGAGAATTAATGTTCCTCTTAGGATATTGCGAGGTGCTCTCAAGTGAAAAATGTTTTACGTTTTTTGTTCTCAGTCATGCTGAAACTGAACACCGTGGTGGCTGAAATAGTTTGGAAAAGTGGTGTAGGAGCTGATCTGGTTTGTGTGGAAGTGATTAATGGTGAGATGGAGCAAAACTACAAAAATCACTGAGGCCGAACGTGTTTTTGCTACAGAACCTGGTCATTATGAAAAATGTATCAATCAGAGGAAGACAAATAAATATTGCAAGAGTGCTGTGATTTATTTTTAAGGGTGTTTTACATGCTTGAGTTCATAGGTCAAGGAATCTGTTTTATTTACTTTTCTTTCTTAATTTGCCACGTTCTACTAGTGTTATGATCCAGCCACACTCTTACAACTAGATCATCAAAGATTCAGTCGGCATCACCCATGTCCTGATAAATGAGCAGTAAATACACGGTTAACACCATTGCTTACCAGGATATCAGGCATCCTTAGGGTGATGCAAGTCATTTAGTCATTGTGTATTTATGTGACAACAACAATGCATGACACAGGGTCGTCATATCTATAAATACACACATACATTTATACAGGCAGAAATAGGCAAGACATTCCTGTTTGTTTTTCTTGTTCTATGGATGCCACGGTGGGAGGCACAGTGGTTAACACCACTTCCTGGTCAAATTTCAGCTTGGGCCTTACACGATGGAGTTTCAAATGTCTGCCTAGGTTTTCTTGGGGATTTTGTGTACCCACAAGACATACACAATAGCTTAAATTTAAAACGATTGTAGGTAAACACTTGAAGTCCAAGTCTCTGCAGTACTCTTGAGATGGCCAGGCATCCTGACCAAGTTTTACTTAACTTTTCCCTCTGTAGTAACCTTCAACTTCTTGTGACTTTAGGCAGGATCAACAGAGACTAATAAGAACTGTTGTCTTGTGATGATACCCTGCGGACAAACCTTATAGTTTCTGCCATCATCCTTTCTGCTACATTTCACAATATCAACAACTGCTGTTGTAAACTGAATGTCTTACATCTCCTTTTATTGAAAATGATCACATTCAGATACTAACTAACCTAACTAATTCCAAATATCTCCTCTTTGTCTTTTCCCTGTTAGTTGCATTTCTAACATCCTTCTACCAGTATGCCCACTGTCTCTACTTTGCACATGTCAAAACCATCTCACTCTGGCCTCTCGAATTCTATGCTCCCGTCATGCACTTAGCGATGAACTTCTGATGTTCTTGTACCTAACCTTATCCAGCCTTGCCACACCCAAGGAGAACCTCAACATCTTCAACTCTGCCACTTCCAGTTTTGTCTCCTGTATTTTTGCCCATACCGCAGAAGTCATCTCAGGGCACTGAACAGAAACATTCAGCACATAAAAAGTCAGTTAATAACATTATTTATCTGAGGTGCAGACTGGTTTGAGTGTAACTTCAATGCACACTCTCTTCTTGAACAAGCAACAAGGCAACAGTGGAAAGGAAAAACTCCCATGAGGAAGAAACCTCTAGCAGAACTAGTATTACACAAACTCCACCCAGAATGGTCCCGGCCGGGATTTTAACCAGGGCAAGCTGCTCAGGCAAGACACTGAACACCCCATTGCCTCTGATGTGTGTCCCATTGGTGTGTGACTTTGAATGCACTAATAATTCTTTGTAGAGATCTAGCAGAGTGCTGTACGAATGGGTAAATGTCACAGCTTGTAGCGTAAAGCACTTTGAGTATCTTGGTAATATAGAAAGGTGCTATATAAGTACAGTCCATTTACTATATACACAGTAGATTTCCGAGGACCTCAGGAAAAGAGTTGTTGATAATCATCAAGCTGGAAAAGGTTACAAAATCATCTCTAAAGAGTTTGGTCTCCACCAATTCACAGTCAGACAGATTGTGTACAAATGGAGGAAGTTCAAGACCATTGTTACCCTCACCAGGAGTTGTGGACCAACAAAGATCACTCCAAAAGCAAGGCGTGGAATAGTCGACGAGGTCACAAAGGACCTCAGGGTAACTTCTAAGCAGCTGAAGTTCTTTCTCACATTGGCTAATGTTGATGTTCATCAGTCCACCATCAGGAGAACCCTGAACAACAATGGCAGGACTGCAAGGAGAAAGCCACTGTTCTCCAAAAATGAACATTGCTGCTCATCTGCAGTTTGAATTGACAATTGCCAAGTCTTTGTGCGAGTTAGTTCGCTGTGGCAATACCCAAGGAAGGGAACAGCTGAAAGAAGAAAAAAAAAAAAAAACCAGCCACCTCAATCATTTAGGGAAACTATACTTACTAGTTTTATATTTTCATTCATTCATTCATTCATTCAACCTTTATTTATACAGGCTAGCCTCGTTGAGTCACGGGGACTCATTTACAAGAGGGACCTGTCTCACTCACACCAAACAACCATCCACTCACTCACACCTAGGGTCAATTTAGAGTCACCAATCAGCCTAACGTGCATGTGCATATTGCTTAAACATATTGTTTCCTTAAAGGATTGGACTGGCTGAAGATTAGTATTTGATGGCAAAAGACACCATTGGTCATCCCCCAGCTCTGTCATTGCACCTGAAGGTGGATAAAAGTGCTTTTTCTGCTAGCCAGAGTCAGTCACGCTGAATCACCTCGACAAGCACCAACAACAACATCCCCCCCTTTTATTCACAGTATCTAACTCCTTTCAACTTGCACCCAAACATCGAGGTTCACTTGTTATCCCTGTTCAAGCTCAGTTGAGAAAAATCTTATCTCGAAAACTACAACCACTCAGCATTCAAATCTCTAACAAGAGACAAATATCCCTCATAACTCTTGTCTCTTAATACATGTAGCTGACTGGAGACAAATTCAAAGACTCATCTCTGAATTCTTCCCTGCCCTGCCCGCTGAACGGCTCAGGAGGGAGTGTCATGGTTAGCATAAACCACAGACATTCAGGTGGGGCCCCAACTGTGCTGACATGCTGTTTAATTATGATTTCTCTCCATGGGGTGGGTAACATCAGGCTTTCTGCTGTAAAACTTTGCCTCTCCACAGTCTCACCCATGCACTCATTGTCCTGCAACATTGGGAGAGTATCAAGTATCATGAGCAAAATGGTTACTGAGGGTGGGACCAAGGATTGTGACCACAGCTCAAGACAGAAACAAGAACTGAAGCTCAACTTCTAACAAGACTGGATTTAAGAATTTAGTACAAGAGATTTCATTGTATTCATCAAAAACAAAAAGCTGAACCCATTCGAACCTCATCAGGTTTTGAAGTTCATTTTTAGGTTAAATGTTTTCCAACAAATAGATTTCAGACCTGGTTTGTGAAGTGAATGTATCAGGATTTTTTTTGGTTCATAAGTCTCATTATTTGTTGCAATTCCCTTTTGTTCATGTCTGTGGACATTTGGACTTGAATTTGGACATTTGTTATCTCCACTCACAAAACTGGTGTTTGCCCAGAAGCTGGTTTTGTTTAATGGTTAGCCTGTTGACGGTTTCAGTACAGACACCCACGAACTGTGCTGGGAAAAGCTAAGCGTTACATTTTCATTGTGGGACTCAGGTTTATTGTTGCAGTTGTTGTGAGTTTTCTGAAAAATACACATAAAAGTCCACATATTTGTGGATTTGAAGGATTGAGTTGAAGAATCGTCCTTTTTATTAGTTATTTTGATGGAGATGGGCCCTTTTAAGTGTATTTATTTATTTATTTTACTCTATTGCAGTTCAGGTGGCTTTATTTATCATGAAGGGCAATACTCTGAATGGTTATGTTTTCAAGAGACCACCTCCACCATAATTAGAATTGTGCCATCCTACAACAAATGTCTTTCTTTCTTTTGCGGTGAAGCTTACCTCTGAAAGAACCCATAATGGATCCAAACCACCTGAATTTCCCCACATTGTATTTTCTTTGCTGTAATAGTTGAGACTTCAAAGTTTTTCTAGCTTGTCACGTTTCTGTAATTCCAGTACATGGTGGGTGGGACATATGTGGTTAAAACAAGAACAGGAGGAACACCCAGCACCGCACTATTATGTCAAACATAAAGTTAGAAGATCAGGAAGACCTTTTGGGACTTTCTACTAAAAACAATGAATATTGGAAACTTCCGAAGCTGCAGCAGCTAGAGCCCATGTAGAAATCTGACTATCCTCAATGTACTAAAGCATCAATGACAAGAAGGTGATGTCAGGATGTGTGTAGAAATAGGACTCTAGGATGCAAACTAACACAAACACTCAAATATTACCAGAAGTTAAAGGTTGATTAGCCTAACACTGAGCTGATGTGGCAGTAAGCAAAATGCAAAAAAGGACACAGAGATATAAAAAAGGAAATAAATAAGAGGGTGCTGCAAAACACAAAGCACCAGTAACAGACCAGTATGACTGACTGAAACGTGGGCGAAAGCCAGGTATGCTAGGGATGATGAGAAGATAGGAGACAGCAGAGACTGAAGAGATGTCAGGAGCAGGTGAGAGTGAAGGAGCAGAGCTGTCTGAAGGAAAAATTAACACGTGGCAACAAAACTCAACACAACACGTCACAAGAAACAGTCACAAGAAACAGGGAAAACCAAAAACACAAAAAATTAACATGATACATAATATCTGAAAAAGCTAAGTCTGGCCCTCTGGACACTCAAAAAACAAAACAAAACAAAGCAAAAAAATTTGTAGAAACGTTTCGTCTTTCGTCCAAAAGACGAAACGTTTTGTCCATCAGTAAGATCAACATCATCAGGTCAGGACTCTGCGGTCTACACTCATCTCCAGGCCAGCGGTCACTCTTTCAGGGATGAAGATGTTCACATCCTTGATAGAGAGGAACGATGGTTTGAGAGAGGAGTAAAGGAGGCCATCTTTGTGAAAAGAAACCGTCCATCATTAAACAGGGGTGGAGGCCTCCGGGTTCAACTGTCCCCCTCTTACAATGCTGTTATTGCTAGTATCACTCAGCCCTCTGTGAATAGCAAACAACCATCAGGGTGCTAACGATCCATCGTTAGGCTGATGGTCCTCCTTGATCATGTGAGCAGCTGGTTTCGGCTGTCATCAGCCAACTGGTTGTGTAACACTGTGAGAGGGTGCTATTTATAAGACTGAGCTGAACACAGCACCTCAGACTGAGGAAGTCTTTCGGACGAAAGACGAAACGTTTCTACAATTTTTTTGCTTTGTTTTGTTTTGTTTTTTGAATGTCCAGAGGACCAGACTTAGCTTTTTTAGATTTTTCTACCTGGATTGTTGAGCATGCATCAGGGTATAATACATAATACCTGTGTACAACTCATAATCAGAATAAACTATTCTAATTAACACATTATCATTGGGGCGGCTGTGGCGGAGTGGTTAGAGTGGTCGTCCTTCAATGCAAAAGCTGGGGATTCAATTCCACAAGCAGTCACTTGCCCAAGTGTCCCTGGGAAAGACACTGAACCCCTGATTGCCTCCGATGTGTGTTCCATCGGTGTATGAAAGTGACAAAGCACAGATTAGTCTTTACAAATCTAATAGAATGCATGAATGGGTAAACGAGGGCATATATTGTGTTGTAAAGAGCTTTGAGTATCTTGATGAGAGAAAAGCGCTACATCAGTACAGTCCATTTACCATCATGTAAAGTGTTACGCAAACATTTGTCCAGTTTTTGCATAATACACAACTGCGATATTATATACAAAATGAGTGACATAGTTCACAGTAAAAAAATACATTAGTTTCAATAAACTTAAAACTGGTAAGTTTTTCTTTTTTAGTTGAAATGTATTTGGAACACAATTCCACCTGACTTCCAGAGAAATCTTCTAAAGTCTTCATTTGATTGTGCTTGTCAGATTCAAGACACCTTGTTTGCATGACCCAGAACCATTGGCCCTTCTTGCAGGTCTCTTTGAACCACTGACCTTTGACTTAACATCTTTAACACCGTGAAGCCAGTAGCTGGTCTCAGATGTTAAACAAACATGCAGTTTTCACTGCTGAGAAACAACGTTTCGTCTTTCGTCCGAAAGGCTTCAGGCTTCAGACTGAGGAAGTCTTTCGGACGAAAGACGAAACGTTTCTACAATTTTTTTTGCTTTGTTTTGTTTTGTTTTTTGAATGTCCAGAGGACCCGACTTAGCTTTTTTAGATGTTATCTAAGATGTTTTTCAAAGTGCCCAAAACATAATCTAAGGAAATGGCATGGGGAGCCGTTTTAGCCAAAATTAAATAAATAAATAAAATGGATAAAAATTGTGATAAAAATGGTTAAAATGGTGAAATAAATAGTTATTTGTCATTCATTAACCTATTTTCACCTATTTTCCCACTTGCTCCCCATAGAAAAATGTGCTTAACTCAAGTTTAAAGTGAGAAGACAATATTGTATCATAACTTAAAAGCACCATTTGCCAAGAGTTATAGTTGTAGAAGACCCAGAATGGCTGGCAGACTGGGTTCATTCCTTTTCAGATGACCGGGCTATGACCCGGTCATACAAAAGGCAAGGTCAAACATCATACAAAGGACTTTCCTGGAGCTTCAGCAGCTAGCAGACAAAAAAAAAAACCCCATCAATTTCAAAGGAAATTCAGAGAGAGATTCAGAGATTCTTTATTGTCATTCACACCAGATGTGGTACATGTGGTGGAACAAAATTGTATACACAGGGTCTCAGTTACATCCAACAATAAAATGTAAAAGAAAAACAGTAATAACATCTAAGATATGAACTAAGTAAAACATCAACTAAAAATATGCTAAGCACTAATAGCATGAATAAAAAACACTGAACAGCAGCATGAACATGAGTCTGTGTGAACAGATGAGTACGAATGAACACAGCAACATGAAACAGATCAGCAGCATTATGATATGATTTTCACAGTGATTATTCTGCTTAGAGATTCATAAGTCTAACAACCTCAGGGTAGAAGCTGTTCCTCAGTCTAGTGGTTCTACACTTAATGCTCCTTGACCTACTTCCTGAGGGGAGCGGGGCAAAAAGTGTGTGTGCTGGGTGAGTGAGGTCCTTCGTGATGCAGGTGGCGCTCATCTTGCATCTAGATGTAAATGTCTATGGTGGGGAGGCTGACTCCAACAGTCTTCTGTGCGGCCTTCACCACTCTCTGCAACACTTTTCTTTCTGCAGCTGTGCAGCCTCCAGGCTTACTGTATATATGCTTGATTATAAGAATGATACTTTGTAAAATAATTATTTCTGATGTTATGCCTGTTAGAAAATTTTGTTATAAAGGTGGATTAGAAAGACGGTATTCCATTTTTTTTATTTTTTATTAAAGTTTATTCATTTTACATATTTAAGAAAAACAACATAAAAGATAATGGAAAAAACCATTTCATAAATATGAGAAAAAAAATCAAAATACATAAAATGAAAGGTGGCAGAAAGAAGAAAATTTTCTTATTTTGTCTGCCCCTTTTTTTCCAAAACAAAACAAACAATTTACAAACAAGCAATTCAAACAATTAACTACCAAAAATTACAGATCAATTTAGTAACATTTCACACTCAGTAATCAACAAATAGATTAGGATGCATTACTTATAGTTTTAGTATTTTGCTAGCAGTCTAGACTTGATAATTTTTTTGAATTTCATCATTTATTTTACCTATGGACTCAGTTATACTAAATGTAATTCATGGGAAAAAATCTATAATTTCACTTTTTTTGCTTAGCAGCCTGTGCTCATTCCATTTCATTTTGCCAACATGGGTCACATATGCTGCTGAATCTGAGTGGGGCATCTGGCTGAAATACCACTTAAAATGAAGTGCAAGCTCCACCATCCTGGCTAGATGCTTTGTCATGTGAGCTACAAATGGTGTGATCTGCTGACTCTGAGAATCATTTGATGAAATCCATCCATCTTTACCCGATTTTTCTTTTTTGGGTCATGTGGGTCACTGGTTCCCATATGCAGAAGTCACTGTGCGAAAGGTAGGGTACACCCTGGACCAATCCCCAGTCCATCACAGGGCCACACAGAGACAAACAAGACAACCTTTCACTGTCTCACTCACACCTACGGACAATTTAGAGTTACCAGTCAGCCTAACATGCATGGTTTTGGACTGTGGGAGGAAACCTACGGTGGCCCTGAGGGGCAAAGCACTTTAACAAGTCCTGAAACAAATGTGCATGTCTGAAACACAATGAAAATAATGAAATGGTTACATTATTTAATACTGTCGATTAGGCCCAAAATAATCATAAGAATGTAAGCAAGTATTTGTTGCTATTGGTTGATGAACCATTAGAAAGATTATAAACAAGGTTTGTAAACTCAATCATCCATGTAGATAACAAAAATTATTAAATCATGTTTAGATGACATGATTTTACCATTTTTGTCATTAGAAAGGTCCTCTTCTTATAAAAGTTTGACTCCATAAAATCGGCTAGATGCATAAATGTACCTTTCATCTTCAGGCTTGTCTTTGGGAGTACTTTGTTTTTGTGGTTCAAAAACTTGTTGGATGCCTGGACTGTTTTCCATCTTGGGTCGAAATGACCGCTTCCGTCATCACTTCCGGGTCATCCGGGTCAGCCTCGGAGTTACATTCCCTTTCCGTGTGATTCTCTCATTTGTTAATTTGTTTCAGGACTTGTTAAAGTGTTTCGCCTCATTTGTTAATTTGTTTCAGGACTTGTTAAAGTGTTTCGCCTTATTTGTTAATTTGTTTCAGAATTTAATTTGTTTCAGGACTTGTTAAAGTGTTTCGCCTTATTTGTTAATTTGTTTCAGAATTTGTTAATTTGTTTCAGGACTTTTTAAAGTGTTTCGCCTCATTTGTTAATTTGTTTCAGGACTTTTTAAAGTATTTCGCCTTATTTGTTAATTTGTTTCAGAATTTAATTTGTTTCAGGACTTGTTAAAGTGTTTAGCCTTATTTGTTAATTTGTTTCAGAATTTGTTAATTTGTTTCAGGACTTGTTAAAGTGTTTCGCCTTATTTGTTAATTTGTTTCAGAATTTGTTAATTTGTTTCAGGACTTGTTAAAGTGTTTCGCCTCATTTGTTAATTTGTTTCAGAATTGGTTAATTTGTTTCAGGACTTGTTAAAGTGTTTCGCCCCTCAGGGCCACCGTAGCTGAGGGGCAAAGCACTTTAACAAGTCCTGAAACAAATGTGCATGTCTGAAACACAATGAAAATAATGAAATGGTTACATTATTTAATACTGTCGATTAGGCCCAAAATAATCATAAGAATGTAAGCAAGTATTTGTTGCTATTGGTTGATGAACCATTAGAAAGATTATAAACAAGGTTTGTAAACTCAATCATCCATGTAGATAACAAAAATTATTAAATCATGTTTAGATGACATGATTTTACCATTTTTGTCATTAGAAAGGTCCTCTTCTTATAAAAGTTTGACTCCATAAAATCGGCTAGATGCATAAATGTACCTTTCATCTTCAGGCTTGTCTTTGGGAGTACTTTGTTTTTGTGGTTCAAAAACTTGTTGGATGCCTGGACTGTTTTCCATCTTGGGTCGAAATGACCGCTTCCGTCATCACTTCCGGGTCATCCGGGTCAGCCTCGGAGTTACATTCCCTTTCCGTGTGATTCTCTCATTTGTTAATTTGTTTCAGGACTTGTTAAAGTGTTTCGCCTCATTTGTTAATTTGTTTCAGGACTTGTTAAAGTGTTTCGCCTTATTTGTTAATTTGTTTCAGAATTTAATTTGTTTCAGGACTTGTTAAAGTGTTTCGCCTTATTTGTTAATTTGTTTCAGAATTTGTTAATTTGTTTCAGGACTTTTTAAAGTGTTTCGCCTCATTTGTTAATTTGTTTCAGGACTTTTTAAAGTATTTCGCCTTATTTGTTAATTTGTTTCAGAATTTAATTTGTTTCAGGACTTGTTAAAGTGTTTAGCCTTATTTGTTAATTTGTTTCAGAATTTGTTAATTTGTTTCAGGACTTGTTAAAGTGTTTCGCCTTATTTGTTAATTTGTTTGTTTCGCCTCATTTGTTAATTTGTTTCAGAATTGGTTAATTTGTTTCAGGACTTGTTAAAGTGTTTCGCCCCTCAGGGCCACCGTAGATACCGGAGTATCCGGAGAAAACCCATGCATGCAAGGAAAGAACATGCAAATTCTAGCCAGAATGGACCATCGGCTGAGATTCAATTCCAGCGACCTTCTCGTTGAGAGGCGGCAGCTCTACCAACTGCGCCTCATTTGATAAAAAATAAAAAATAAAAAATGAAATAGATTCAGTTGCCACATTACCAACTCCCAGGAATGAAACATGGAGTGCCAACAACAAAACTGCCAATGAGAAAAAGAAAACTAAGAGCTTTAAGTACTGGGGAAGGTGACCACAGAGTGACAACAGATGAGAAAGTAATTAATGAACATCAGGTGCATTGAATCAGGGGAACTGAGGAAAACAGCTGAACATAGAAAAGTAAAAGCTAAAGCTGATGAACAAATGGGCAACAGAAAAGCAATTGAAGCAGAGAACAAAGACCAAATAAAGACTGATGAACTGAAATAAAAAAAAAGAAACAAGGCAACAAAACACTGAAATCTTTCCTCTACCCCAAGCCCAAAGACGGGCTTGTTGTAATCAGTATTGTGTCACACATAGTTGATGGTGCTTCGTTGTAGATAATTGTGATAACTGACACAAAACTGCGTCAGTATCTGTGACTAGGTGAACACTCTTCAAAGCATGGACTCAATTAGAAAAGCGCACGTACAGTATAAATTTCTGTGTAGGTGGGCCCAGCATGGCAGCCACTCAGGGACTTGAGCCTGGAAGATAAATCTATATCAGACTGGTGGAACTGGAGCGTCAACTAGAAGCATTCTTTTGTTGACCTCGTGTTTTCCTTCGCTCTGTTCTTTTCCTCCCATCTGCATCAAGTAATTGGAGGCAGGTCACGGCTCTCTGACGTTCAGCCAGCTTATCTGTCTTTGATGCGATGGCTACTACTCACTGTATTTGCTCGGTGGCTGATGAGGTTCATTGAGAAGATCACGAGAGAAAATGGAAACTGGTACACGTGAGCTCCTGTTTGTGGTGGGATTCACAGGAGGGAGATGTGTCACCTATTCCCCTTCCTTCTTGTTAAAGCGTCTGCTGAGAAGCACTTCAGAGAGTCATAAGGAGCTATTACTCCTAGATCTTCTCAGCTTTCCTCCAGTAATATTTTCTTTTTGAATAGCCCCGCAGCAGCTTCTCTTCTGCCATGGTCTGGTTCATACACAACCTTTATGGTAAATTGACTAAAATCTCTATTACAACTCTATTCAACTCTATATCACTCTATTACAAATGTCAATGTCAGAACCTTCATTTTATTTTATAGATATACTTTTTATACTTTTATACTACTATGCAAAAACTCAGGACAATATTACACTGTTATTATTTCATTTTATGCTTATGTTTATTAAATTTTGATTTGGTAGACTATAATATTTTATCAGTTATGTATAAGGCTCAAAATAATGCATTACCTTTAAATATCCAAATGCATTTTGTAAAAAGACAAAGTTGCTATAATCTTAAGGGGACAGAGATGTTTGTAAAACCACAATTCAGAACTAGTTTGAAGGGACGTTCTACCTCAATCCAGGGAATTAGATTATGGAATGGCTTGGAGAATGTAGTTAAAAATGCCAAGTCAATGTTTACATTAAGAAAATGATCAAAACGAATGTGTTAAAAAATATATATGAAATAGCGTAATGTGTATTGTATTAGTTAGAAAATTAGAAAGAGTTAGTCATTTTGTACTGTTGGTTGAAGATTATTATTGTTTAAAGCCCAACACCCACCATGTTTTCAAATTGCATCGCCATTAATATTTATTAGTTTATTTAAAAATAATACAGGAGCGTTTACTTATATTGTGGAGAAATAACACTAAATGTGTTATTTCATGATTTATAGCAGATTTTAGCATGCAGCTCCGGGAAAATCTGCCCCTCTCCATATATGGGCATTCACTTGGGCATTCACGTCACCAAAGTGACGCCTTGGAGTTACAGGCGAGCGAGGGAAAGAAAAAGGAAGCATTTTTAAATATTCCCTAAAGCTGCCTGTGTTAATTAATCCTGCTGTCGCTCACTCATATTCTGAGCGAGCATCCACTTAGACATACTAGTTTTATTCGTTTGATCGCGACAAATTCATTCATTTCCGCATTGACTTTTTATTCTCTCCCCCCCCCGTGATCAGAAAGGCACCCAGCCTCGCAGCTGAGCTCTGCCCGCGCGCGTGCTTCACTGCTTCCCGCAACAAGGCTGACGAGAGCAAATACATACACTCGAGGGAGCAAATTACACCGGCACGAGGAACTTCAAAGGAACGAGGAACGAGGAGCCAGAGACACGCGCGGCTCGCGGCTCGCTCCTCTGGGCAGAATGAATGAGAGCAGCAACAGGTCCGCAGCGGTGTTATAAAATAAATAATAAATAAAATCAGAGCGCTGGTCCACACACAAATGCACAAGGAAATATGCAGGAAATATGCAGTTTTAACGCACTCTCTCTCATAAACCTCCATGGAAACTCACTCCTACCTTCTGCCTTCTGGGTGGAGATCATGTAACAAAAGGCATGACCCTTCGGGACTTTTCGGCCAGGTTTCCGGATTCATTCGGGAGTGGGTTTTTTTTTTTTTTTTTTTTTAACCCTCGCCTGGCCCAAATGCAAAAATGAAAATAAAATTCATAAAATACTACAGTAATTCTCCAATATGGTGAATTGTTACTGTCACGGTGGGTGTTGTCCTGGGGCAGATATAATAAGATTTATTCTTCTTTCTGCTACCTTTCATTTTTTTATATTTTGTACATTATCATTTATGGGATTGTCTTGTATTGTTTCTTTTGTAAAAAAAATGAACAAATTTAATAAAAATAAACATAAACATAAACATGTTTATTAAATGTTTTAGTGTTTTAGTTTTTAAATGTTTGCTGTTGCACTGAGGGACTGAGAGAAATGCTATTTCAATCCTGTGTATGTCCTGTACATATTGCAGTTTTGACAATAAAGTTGACTTTGATTGTATTTGTATAGCACCTTTCTATCTTATCAAGACATTCAAAGCGCTTTATAACACAATATGTGTCCTCATTTACCCATTCATACAGCACTTCACTATTCCTGTACAAAGACCCATCAGAGCTTTATCACATTCATACATTGAAGGGACACACATTGGTGGCAGTGAAGAGTTCAGTGTCTTGCCTGGGGACACGCCGGCATGTGTCTGCTGGTGGATTTGAACCCCCAACTTTTGTATTGGAAGACGACTGCTCTAACCACTCAGCCACAGCCGCCCTTTATCCGAGATAAGTAAAGTAAGAATATCCAACTTCCAAACATTCTTACCTAAGATTAAAAGTTAAAATAAATCAATTTTGTGTGGTTTAATTCAATCTTAATCAAAAACCTAAACATATTTAACCAGAGTGTATATTATTTTACACCTTTAATGTTTTTTTTAGAACATGCTTTATGTTAAATGGAACATGGCTGATTGTTTGCTGACCTTTCTACGATTGTGAGCTTTTTTTTAAACCCAAAGTGGGGGAAAATCAGTAAAATAGGTTTTTGTAGTGCCACATGTGCGTAATGAACATTCCTTGCATACCGTGCTACTTCTGTGGCTGATATTCACTTATCAAGAGGAGCCCATGTGAGTCCCATTAATGTTGTGCATTTAAATTAGTAGTCAGAGGAAAAAGTGATGAATAATCCCACCCTAAAGTAAAGAAGTTCATGCGTTCCTCCACTTAAATTTGGGCAGGACCTACTCATTTTTCTCATCTACCCCTCCCTCTCACTTAAACCATCACAAGGACCCAGCCCACTTTTATTTACTCCCACCTCCTAATGTCAAACAGCTGTGGGGTGGACTTGCAAGGGATTGCTCTTGTTGCTTTGAATTTTCTCTCTTCTCTGTTACGGTTAGGGTTTTCATTAAAGCTGTCCTGTCTGGCCTCCATCTGTGAATGTTCATCTAGTCTGTTACCATAATATCTCATGAACCATTGGACAAATTTAATGAAGCAGAAGGAAAACAGTGGATGTCCATCTACAACTGAATAACCTTTAGTGTCACTATTATGTCAAATGGCTGCTTCAGCCAATTAAATGTTGAATACACAAAGATTGTTACAACTCAGTTAGTTTTACAGCTGCTGGTCCTAGATGGTGTAGTGGCAGGGGAACTGGACTTGGGACCCGGAGGACCCAGGTTCGAACCCCAGAAACGGCATAACTTGTGGTGTGTTTGAGCAGCACATCTCATCCCAACTGCTCCCCGGCACGCTTTCTATAGCTGCCCGCTGCCACCTGGTGGTGATTGGGTTAAATGCAGAGTCAAATTTCGACCTGTATGGAAACATACACAGATGACGAAAATATGACATTATTATTATATTATTATTATTATTATATTGGCTGAGAGTGATCTCCAAGAAGTCTTGGTGCTTACAGACTGCACATGATCTTTGTTTAAAATTGTGCCATTATGTATTTGGAGTCAACTCTGTTTGTCCATCAGTCCAGTGACTTTACCCACTACTTCCTATTCAGGTCATGGGGGTCACTGGTGCCCATGTCCAGCAGTCACTGTGCGAGAGGTGGGGTATACCCAGGATATTCATCACAGGGACACATAGAGACAAACAACCATTCACTCACACCTTGGGACAATTTATTAGAGTTAGCAATCAGCATGACATGCATGTCTTTGGTCTGTGGAAGGAAACCGGAGTATCCGGAGAAAACGCATGCATTCAGGGAGAGAACATGCAAACACCACCCAAAAAGGCCCCAGGGCGGAATGCGAACCGGGAACCTTCTCACTGAGAGGTGGCAGTTCTACAAACTGCAACACCTCAATTCAGTGAAAAAAAACTAAAACTAAAATATCCCCAAAACCACTCAATTTAATTTAATTACAGGTACATTTCAGAAAATAATCATTGGATGCACATTTACAACTGATTCAATTTAGAAACCAACCCAACTCAAGATGGCCACCACAGCCAACCCATCTAACACAAAACTGACAGATAATTCTTAAGATGTGCTGTGGTTATAACTGAGAGTCACAACACATGGTCCAAGTGCTACTCATTGCGCAAGGTTGTTATTTAAAACCTGAACAGTATAAGTCAACCTTGTTTGTCTGTCGGTAGAATATCATAAATCCATGGACTGATTCAAAGGAAACTTTCAGAAAGTAAAGTAATCATTGGTTAACTTTAAAATTCAATCTGTTTTAACACGGTTGCCAGGGAATTGACCTTAGCCAACACAAAATACCATAGGAGGCTTGTAAAATGACACATATTGAGCTAAGACTTGATGTGGAACATGTTCACAACGCATACAATTAGTGTGACATCTCGCAATATTGCATGAGATTACCTTGACCTTTATTTTTCTGTGTCATTTTGTGTGAGGAACCTAAGAGGCAGATAAAGTACCTATAAAATATATACATTATTACCAGCGCCATTTGTTCAGTTTTTGTAAGATTTAACACTGGCCCATTTGACCAGTGCCATTTTCAGTTCACTTCTTCTTACTGAAGGAGCTGCAGGTTATAAAAGCCAACTGGAGGCCACTCTGTGATTGACAGGAGTTTCAGAGCTCCTGCTCTTGTGGAGGACCTGCTTCAGTTGCATCCACGTGCTTGAGGTCCAACATGAAATCACAACACAAATTACTCACGAGTTTACTATTATCTTTAAAACATTGCGCACATGACTCAAAATTAAGCCACATGCTTTGACTATCAGCGTTTTAGAGAAATATGATGTTCCCAGTTTGTGTTAAAGTGCTACGAGCAATTTTGCTGAATGGAAGGGCAGAAGAAAGCAGAGGGAATTATTTTCATCTAGGTTGAATGCAACTTCATGTAGAGTGTATGCTGCTCCACTGTGGAGGACCTCGAGACGTTTACAGACTGTAAATGCTTGGTGCAGCCTGGTTGCTTAATTGCTGTTTTATGAAGTTTACTCCTGTGTCGTGTGGTTTTATGGAGATCCTATGCTGAGCTTGAGTAGCTCCACAAAGGCACCACCCATACAGCACTGAGCTGTCAGTTCTCCACACATCCAGGGAGTGTATTCTTGTGTTGTGATTCAACAATGGATATTTTTAATCACCTGTTGTCATGAAAGGTACCGTATATTTTGCCATGTAAGTCACACCTTTTGGCATACATTTCAAAATCCTGTGACTTATACACCTAAGCAACTAATACATGCCCACACCCCATATTTATAACACCATTTTTGGCTGAGATCTGACAATTCATATATTATGACATGGAAAATATTGAACACTACCATTTTCAGCTGCTAGAGGACCCTCGAGTAATATGGCAAGCCAAGTGTCTCATTTATAGGTAAAAGTGGCTATTACTGAGACAACTGGCTTGCCATAGGAAGCCACCTTCGTTTCGTTCCGGAACTCCTGGAGCAAATGTCAAATCAGCTGCATTTCCCCGCACCACCCAGGCCAAATGCAGCTGATTTGACCATTAAAGTGCATTTATTAAAGAAAAGTTCAATTGTGACACACCTTTACTACAACGCTGAGCAAACAATTAATTGTTTTTAAGTGTTAATCTTGTTAAATTATTGTTAAAAGACCTCCTGTGTGTGCTCCTGCGGCCGCAATTTTGGCAGCCAATTGATTTTTGGCACAACACCGACCCACGTTTCCAGGTGGTCAGCAGTGAATGCGACGCGTCAGTTGTGATGCATAATAGCTGTGACTTATGTGGCAAAGTGATGTATTTGTGTTTTTCCCAACTTATTAGACATATTTGGACTGATGAGACTTATACAGTATGGCGGTTTGACTTGTACAGCGGAAAGTATGGTAATCATGTAATTCATGTAAGATCATGTATGTGTGTTTGTTTGTCAGTCTGTTAACAATATACTGTATCTTCATGAACCAGTAGACTAATTTCAATTAAATGAAACAAATCTATTATCTTTTGAAGTCAGCCCTATTCAAGATGGCTTCTAAACTAATTGGCCTTAAAATGCACAAAAAAGTAACAACACTGTAATTTTTTAAATTATTGGGGTGAAAATTATGGTATTAGTAGCTGAGAGTAATACCTATCACATACTCAGAGAGCTAACTTTATTTAAATCGTTGACATGAAAGGTAGTAACGGTAGATGAAATGCATTCCTTTGAGAAATGCTAGTTTTTTCTTTTTTTTTTCTCTTCTGAAATTCTTGTCATTCCTAAACATGATCAAGTAATATGTCACAAAAAAAAAGTGGACAACGTTCTATTTTTAAAACTCAAACTGCTTTTTATTTACAAATGTGAGGATGCAAAAGTGCATTGGGTGAAAAAAATTATGTTGCAGAATTGAAAAAGTAGTTTTTAATTAGCAGACTTGAACCTTCAAGAGAGTGACTAAATATAGTTACCTTTATAAAATAATAATAATAATAATACTCATATCTAGTGTATGATGTTTAAACATTGCCATAACATAGGGATGAAATGTGCTTATTACAAGTTGCCTCCGACGCCACCCAACGGCACACACATCCTGCACACACACGCACATGAATATAGTTAAAACAGGTTGCAGTTGTTGAGGCAGCCTTTAATAGAGTCTAGAGCAACACTCACAAGTGGATATGTAATCAACAGGCAGAACAACCACATGGCCTGTTGATGTTCCTGTTTAGATAACTCACACCACAACAACACCTAAAAAGACCAGTTAACTTAGTTTAGTTTGAGCTCATCACACTTTTGACAGTTACAATAGCAAAGTAGACCAAGTCAAAAAGCATGACTTGAAACATACATAATAAATGTAACTCTCCTCATGCCCTTGGGTCAAAGTGACCCCCAAGGCCTAATGCTGAGGGTTTTTTGACATGCTTGTCCATCCATCCATCTATTAGCTTTACCTTCTTCTTCATGTCCAGGTCGCAGGGTTCACTGCCCATGTCCAACAGTCACCGTGTGAGAGGTGGGGTACAACCTGGATAGGTCATAAGTCTATCACTGGGACACATAGAGACAAATAAGACAAACGAGTTACAATCTCAATCATATAGGGACACTTTAGAGTTACCAATTAGCCTAACATGCATGTTTTTGGTCTCCACTGAGAATGGTTCCTGGTCTGGATATGGTCCAGCAACTTTCTCACTGAGAGACAATAGCTCTACCAACTGTGTCATTACCCAAATATTTGTAGGAATCGACAAACTCAATAGGGACACCATTAGAGGATAAAATCAAAGGAAGATTTGCTGGGACCGACTTTCTGATTGAAAACAGCATCCCTTTGGTTTTTTCTGTGTTTAAGACAAGTTTGAGACAGAACAAATCTGACTGGATGATGTCAAAGGCGGATTGCAAAAGCTGGAAACCCTTAGCAACTGTTTTAGCTCAACACTAAACAACTGTATCATCAGCATAGAAATGTAAGGATGCATCAGGGATGCTCTGACCTACTTCACCTATGTAGATTGTAAAGCAGGTGGGTCCTAAGACTGAGCCTTGCGGTACACCATTGTTGACTGTTAAATAACTGGAGGAAGTACCATTATGTTGAACAAATTGCCTCCAGTCTGAGAGATACTTAGTGAATCAGCCAATGGTGTGATCTGAGAAACCAATTTCTGAGAGCTTATGACACAAGATGTAATGGTCCATAGTGTAAAAAAAAACACCCCCCAAAAAACCATGGGCACCAGTGACCCCCGTGACCCAAAAAGGAAGAAGCAGATAAAGATAATGGATGAATGGTTGGATGGATAGCTGGATGGATAGATGAAATTAGTTTTATTTTATTTTTTGTAATTTAGGGACCACTCAGGGATTTCTCCTAATACTCCAACAGTTCACCATTATTATAACCGGTGTGCTTGTGGAAACCAACAAGTGCTGATGTGTGTTCACTCTTCTGTGTCATTCATTAAACCTGTACCAATGTTTAGTTGTGCACTTTTGTTGACTTTGCAAGTTGTGTTCTCAGGTTTTTTGATCTGAGATGCTGAGCACATGACTGATAGCTTTTTCAACAGATTGGTTTAAATTTTAATTTTGATTTGGGGGTCAGTGTCAGATCAGTTAATGTTGCCACATTTTTCGTGTTGGTGCACTCACTGGATTTTTCTTTTTTGCAAAAAGGAATGCATCTCAGTCAGTGAAAGTATGATTTTGAGTTGGGTGTGGTTGGGTTAATTCAAGTGTGACAACACCCATAAATCTAGCTACTGGTATTTTAAACACCACACAAGTTGTAATTGAGCAATTTTCCCAGTTACTATAGTCCCGTTTAATTTGATCTCATTCATGCCCATTTTTTAATTTGATATGGGACTGAAACAAACTTAAATAAGTTGCTATAAAAACAGAATTGAGCCCACTTGAAACAAGCCTGTGGTTCTTTATGCGACGTGGAGAACTACAAGGTGACGACAGACTTCGGAGTTAGCAGTATGTGTCATGTTGCTTCGGCTGATTATAGTTCTGAAACCTACTTTTACCTCACCACAATGTAAGCCTACCCCATATTATGTCTGTCTCACTCCCTGTTAGGCATGTGCTATGTGTGTTGTGCCCCTTTTTGGTCTTTGCTTATTCATTTTTTAGCAGCTCCTGCTGCTTTGCTGGCTGTTCCTGCTCTGGTGTCAGGTGCCCACACGATCCTCTTCACTGAACCGTGCTCCATCGAGATCCAGTTCCTCTTTGGCCTGTACGAGCTGCACCTGGATTTCTCTAAAACCCCTCGTTAGTCTTGGACGTTGTTTCTTCCTCTGTCGATTTCCTCTTGTTGTTTATGCAACAACCTGTTGATGGAACTGGGAAGATTAAAATGCATTTGGATGTCTTTTTTGCTGTAACGTTGTGGATCTATGAGGTAAAGGCTCTACTTTATTTTTCTATTGGAAAATAGGATTACAAGTTCTTTTGTAGTTTAGCATAAAGTAGCAAGACAATGGTGTGTAACTTTAGCAGATCAGTGTCTTGTTGCAACTGATTGTAATCATTTTACTTCAAGGCCGGAGGTTCCTTTGGTGTCTCAGAAGCTGCTGTGATCACTGCTGCT
>JBBPBX010054822.1:13315-23318 GCA_038048925.1 Garcialebias charrua | reverse complement strand
ATAGATAGATAGATAGATAGATAGATAGATAGATAGATAGATAGATAGATAGATAGATAGATATATAGATAGATAGATAGATAGATAGATAGATAGATAGATAGATAGATAGATAGATATGTGATACAGATAAACATAGAAAATATAATTGCACATGGGGCTTGACCCAAATAGATTTTTTTTTACTTCAGTGTTTTTTTTAAATCTAATATAAATGTATTTGTGCATGCACTTACAGATTGAATTATTGTGCTTGCATCAGGATATTTATTTGTGCAGTTTGATAATTTTCAATTTTATTTTTGTCTTAATTTAAGTACCAGTACAAAACAGCATAAGGCTGATTTTCAGATAAAAGGTGTTTATAGATCACCTACGTGTGTTCACTGGCCCTGCATGAAGCGACTGACACAATTAGAGACCAGCTGTTAAAATTAGTGGAGCATTCTCCGGTTAATGTGCATGCTGGATTCACAAGAATAGGTGATGATTAGCAGACAGCCTAAAAAAATTAAAAGTCAAATACTAAATTCAGACATAATGAGGGAGAAAAAAAATCAAACTTAATTAGTGCATGTGTATCACCTTAATACTTTTGTTTTTCATTCATATCAAATAGATGGTGTAGTGGTTAAGGCGTTTGACTTGGGACCCGAAGGACGTGGGTTCGCGTCCCGGCCACTACACATCTTGGGGTGTCTATGAGTGCACACCTATTTCTCCAGCTCCCCGAGCGCCTTCTATGGCTGCTCACTGCACCGCCTGGTAGGTGGTTGGGTTAAATGCAGAGACGAATTTCGTCTGTGTATGGGAAACATACGCAGATGACAAGATTAGACAATTATTATTATAAAGATTTTAAAACGTTTGCAGCGGCTGCCATTCTTTGAGTTAGCTTGTATGCAAATGTACATGAAACTGCAGTATTAGCATGTAGCTTTCATTGTTGTATGGATTGCAATTTTTAACTTCACCTTTTTTTTTTGTAAAACCTATACATATTGTGGTTTTTCAAGTCTGCTGTAGGAAAATCAGAGTAGGCTACTCTTACATTACCCACTCATTAGGTAGGTTTTTTTCATTCATTCATTGGTTGGTGGATGGATGAATGGGTGGATGAAGGGATGAAATGACTGATGGATGTATGGATGAATAATGAAAAATGGTTGTTTGTACTACGTTTGAGTAACAGTTGTCTTAACTGATCATTAGAAACTTAGAAAGAAGAGCCTTTGAAGCAAGCAAAACGTGTTGCGCTTCACAAAACTAAGAAAGTGCCAATGAAGAAAAAATAAATTAAAAAAAGGTGAAGAAATATTTTTTGTTCCAAAAGTCAACTTATGGTCAATTAAAGAAAAAGCAACTGATCTAATTAGATTCCCTTTATTTTCCCAGTTCAAGCAGTTGGAGGGTAAAGCGACACCAGTGAGATGAGCATGCTTTGAAATATGGAGTGCAGCTTTGCCTTTATGTATTATGTATTTACTTTATAACACTGACACACACTCAAACATGTCCACATGGAAGCACTTATGGTACATGCACTTACAAATAGTTTTCATATTACCGGTACTTCAGGCACACTGCAGCAACCGTGAAAAAAGTGTAGTGATATCAACGCATCTTCACTAACTCTACAGTATCTATACAACACTGAATTAAATTTGACAGCACTCTTTTGGCAAAACACCTTTTTTTCTTTAGCTTTTAAACAAATTGTACTCATTTGAATGTGCCATTTTGAGTAGCACATTAAAACACAAGCTAATTACACTGGCCTTATTTTGAAAAATTATTTGCTAAATGTAAATTCACAGATTTTTTTTTCAATGCACAATTTTTAATATAATTCTGCACTCCTATTAACCTTGTTTCCATTTGTTGTCTCTTTTTTTCATCAGCACACCACTGCTATTAACAATCTCTGATTAAGTCATACAGAAAGAGCCTCCGGGCACTTTGAGACCAGAGAAAGCTAGCAAGTAATTGGGCAAACGGAACATTTAGATTTTAACAGTCATGTTTTGCTAATGAAAGAAACAAAGGTCTCAACTGGTTTTCTTCAAATCATTAATATATCTTAGATTGTGTCAGATAACTGGAGGTTATGCATCATAACCAATGTTCCCTGAAGGAAGGGAACATGGTGCAACATATGATATATGGGAATTGCGCCCCCGTGCGGTTCACCTGAAGCAATACAATCACGCCTTTTAAGACAAGTTGTGATGGTATTATTATTTTTTTTTAAACCTGTCACACAAGGACCATCCACTTTAATGGTGTTGACCCTTTAACACCTTGAATGACAAAATATATATACACTTTTATTTTTTCTCTTCTTTTTTTTTTACACAAAAAACAAACAAAACATCATCCTTTTTCTTTTACACAATATGTCACAAAGTGAGCGTCAACGTCACCAGTGGGCCCCGCCCCTCTGGTATAAGAGACGGTGACGCCTCACGTTCGGTCTCAACATGCACTTCAACGAGCTTGGGGATTGGAGGGGAAAACATGTGTTGCACCTTGTTCCCTTCCTTCAGGGAACATTGGTTATGGTGCAAATCCCTTATCAGTCAGCCCACTGCGGTGCAACATATGATATATGGGGACATACTACACGCCTTGGAAATGCATGCTTTTGTGAACTTTAGCCTCAATCAGTCAGGCATTAACACGTTTACTTCTCCTTGGTGGAGAGCCCGTACTGTGTGACGTCACTAGTTGTAACGTCCAGGCTGTAGTGTTTAATAAGCGTGTTTGGAGATGCCCAATTAGCAGCTGCGCAGATGTCAGCTATTGAAACACTTCTAAATAGGGCCCAGTAAGTGCTAGGCCTCGAGTTGAGTGAGCATGTACCCCACTGGGTACCTGCTGACCTTTGCTGCTGTATGCTCTAGAAATGGCCTCTGTCACCCAGTGGGAGAGGTGCTGTTTTGACAAGGCTCTGCCTGCGGCAGGCTTAGCAAAGCATATGAACAGCTGGTTTGATTTGTGCCAACTGCTGGTCCTCTCTGTATAGGTGCTCAGGGCCCACATAGGGCAGAGCGCATTTAAACGCATCTGTTCTGTACTCAGAATTGTAGGAGGAGTAAAAGCAGACAGTTCAAAGCCTAAACTTTTGTAATTTAAAGTTAGGACTTTTGGCACATATGTAAGGTTTGGACGTAGGGTGACCTTTGACCCATCCTAAGCAAACTGAGCGTACAGGTGATGGACTGACAGTGCATGCAGGTCACCCACACGCTTAGTCGAGCACAGAGCTAAGAGCAGTGTGGTCTTGTAAGACAGCAGGTCATTTCTTAATACTCTGTAGTGGCTCGAATAGAGGCTCACAGAGGGTGTCCAGCACGAGTGACAGGTCCCACTGTTGGGCTGAAACTCTGCTCGGAGGCCCTTTTCTCAGTACGCCCTTCATGAACCGGATCATGAGAGGGTGGGCACTGGGTGATTTGCCTCCCCATCCTTCATGGCACGCTGAAATAGCGGATAAAAATACTTTAATAGTGGAAAAGGAGCAGCCCTTCTCCAGCAGGTCCTGCAGGAAAGTGAGAAGCTGTGCTAAATTTCAGGAATATGAAGTAATATTCCTCTGGACACCAGATCTTAAAAACACGCCATTTACGTGCATAAATTGTTTGTGTTGACTCTGCATGAGCACCCTGTATTGTGTCTATCATGTTACTGGGTAGGCCAGAGGCTAACAGCCGGACCCTTTCAGGGGCCAGGCCCATAGTGCCCAAAGGCCTGGGCCAGGGTACCACACCTGCCCATGGGACTGTATCCGGAGATCCCTGTGTGCAGGCAGTTGCCATGCTGTTCCTGCTAAAAGTGAAAAGACTTCTGCAAACCAGGCCTTCTTTGGCCACCTTGGGGCCACCAGAATCAATGAGAGGGCCCCCCTCCCCCTAAGCATACACTCCAGTGTCGCTTGAATTAAAGTGACAGGTGGGATTGCATAATACAGCTTTGACGTTGGCCAATCGTGCGCGAACGCGTCAAGCTCCAGGGATGCGCATACGTCCCGAATTGAATGGAACATATTAAGGTGGGCGTTGTCCTTGCACGCGAAGAGATCAGCATCTGCTTTCCCGTATCATGTCCATATCTGGTCCACGATACGTGGGTGAAGACGCCACTTTGCAGGGAGTGGTGCTCCTCTTGAGAGAGCGTCTGCCCCGTAGTTCAGCTCCTCCGGCAGGTATGTGGCTCCGAGTGATAGTACTCGTGAGCTGCATAATTTGAAAATTTTCTGGGTCAGCAGCCGGAGGGGGGGGATTGTGTCCCCCCTCTCTGTTGACGTGCATGATCACGCACTTGTTGTCTGATCTTATCAAAACATGTTGACGTGTGATCAGATCCTTCAAGTAGAAGTGTTTGAGAGACATTAACATAGCTTTCATCTCCAGCTGATTGATGTGGAGCATAGCCTCCTGCTGGGATCACACACCTCTGATGTGCTGATTTTTGCAAAGCCCCCCACCCAGACTTTGAGACGTCTGTCGTCAAAAGGGTCCGAGATACCACTCTGCCCAGTGGAACACCCCTGCTGAGTGTAGCAGCACTACTCCATGGCTGCAGGGCTTTCAGACAGTCTGCATCGACTCGAAACACCCCCGTTTGTTGTGTGAGGGCGAGCTGCTGTTGTATGTGTGTCCAAATCTGAAACGGACGCATTTTTAATAAGCCCTGATGAACTTCAGCGATTCCTGCTGCCATGAGGCCCAAAAGACGCTGACAGAGCTTGAGTGTCACCGTCTTCTCTAGCTAGAAGCGGGCCAAGCAGAGCTGGAGGTCTGATATTTGCTTTTCTGAAAGTCTTGCTCTGTACAGAACAGAGTTCAGCTACAATCCCAGGAAAACAATGTCCTAGGATGTGGACAGCTGCCTTTTCTCTGAGTTTATCACAACCCCATGGATTGTAGGTGTGACCTCACTCGATCTGTGTGTAACCTTGCTTGCTCCTTGGAGCTCGTCAAGATCAATAAGTCATCCAGATAATCCATAACTCTGATGCCCTGGCTCCTCATGGGAGCTAGGGCAACTTCAAGGCATTTTGTAAATACCCTCGGGGTGATCGAGAGGCCGAAAAGGAGGACTACATATTTGTACGTTGCATTCTCGAATGCAAAATGCAGGAATTTTCTTTGGGTTGGCAGGATGCTGATATGAAAATATGTATCCCACAGGTCCACTGTGCAGAAATAGTCCTGGGGCATACAGAGTGCATCACCTGATGCAATGATAACATTTTGTACTTGAACGATATCAGTCGTCTGTTCAAAAGTCTTAAATCCAAGATCAGCCTCAGGCCTTCCCCTTTCTTTGGGATCACAAAGTATTTGTTGTACTAGCCTTTGTTTATCTCCTGAGGAGGAATAACCCTGACTGCTCCTTTTTGAAGCAGCAAACGTATTTCCTCTCTTAGGATGGGGGCGTGAGCTGAGCTCACTGTTGACTTAATCACCCCAGAGAAGGGGATGGACGCCTGAAGAATTGTAGTCTGTATCCGTGAACTACGGTAGCCATGACCCATTGTGATAGGTTGCACGCTGCCCAGGTTCTCGCGTGAGTGGCAAGCTTGGAAGGCATGTTCACTCGAGACTTTGTTTGAGTCAGGAGAGGTGGATGGTGTGAGTGGCACCCTCCTCTCTGCTCAGGTGAGGGCTTGTTTGTCCCACTGGTGGGGGCAAGGGGTCTGACTGTGACAGATTGCCCACTGCACCCTGTGGCTGTGTCTCAATTCAGGGGCTGCGTCCTCATGAGGACCCAGCCTAGCTGGGCCGAGTAGGCCACGCACTCACAAGACCGGGTGGGCTGAGCGAAACTGCTGAAATGGGACGGTCTAGCCTTCAGGTTTGCCGGCATTGAAGTGGGTGGGGCGTTCTCTTGAAGTGGGTGGGAAGTTCTTGTGTGCGCGCTTTGTGTGTGTGGAAAGAGAAGGGACGCCGCTAAAATATATTAGTTAGCTGAATACATGTATATATATTAGTGTTTCTGAGTTTACTGTTTATTAAGAACTGATTACAAATCAGCTTATAAGGGGCGATCTGTTAAAAGCCAGAGTGGACCTACAAAATGCAACTTGTCCAGTAGCTCAGTTAGTAAATCAACCTGCGATTGGTGCAGAGATACTTTTCTCGAAGCTGGTTCGAATCTCACTCGGTGCGGTTAAAACTTATTTTACGTTTGTCTTTTATTGGATAAAAAAACGAGGACTGAGATTAAAAGGAAGGAGTTTGTGAAACTCCTTTTTATTTTATCCAATAAAAGACAAAAGTAAAATAAGTTTTAACCGCACCGAGTGAGATTCGAACCAGCTTCGAGAAAAGTATCTCTGCACCAATCGCAGGTTGATTTACCAACTGTGCTACTGAACAAGTTGCATTTCGTAGGTCCACTCTGGGTTTTAAAAGATTGCCCCTCAGAAAATCCTTGCTAAGCACGTGTAAAATAATCTGATTTGTAATCAGTTCTTCAAAAACAGTAAACTCAGAAGCACTAATATACTGTATATTCAGCTAACACATTTTTTTTGTCGTTTCTGTAGTTAAATTTTAATGAGATATATTCGAGCTGAGGTTGTTTGAGATGACTAAATAAAGGTTGAATGAATATTCGCGCTGAGGTTGTTGTTAAAACGAGCTGATGACTCAACAACACGCAGCAGCCCCGACACTGCACGCAGAAAGTCCCACCCCCCCCCGCGAAATCTCTGCTGGCGCTATGAATTCTGGGATAGCCTCCGTCTGGAAGGATTCACGAATGCATCCTCAGATTTCGACAGGAAGTAGGCCGCATTCCTCGGCCGCATGAGGAGGAGTCTTCGAATTGGGACAGTCCTCCGCGCGGGGCAATGACGTATGCGGCCGACAAATGCGCACTCATGAGGATGCAGCCCCTGAATTGAGACACAGCCAGTGTGTGCTCATTTGGGCCCTTTGGTGGACAGAGTCTTATTAAAGGGAGGGTTGGCCGACTGTGATAAACGGCTCCCCGAGCTCTTTATTGACTCTGTTTGCATTAAAAAATGGTGGGGTTTTCCTTTTAATGCTGAGTCATGACACAGAACATTTTGGGAGTTTTGAGACTTTATTGTCGTGTTCGAACAACAATTTATCTTTATTACCTAATCATTTGAGTGTTTTTATGTGTTCAAATGTTCTGGTCCAGTTAATCGGGGTTTCTTTAACACAGCTACTGGTAGTAAAAGTTCAGCTTTTCTTTTTCCCGATGGGTTAAAATGCCTGTGTGGTTTTATTGGTACTTGAAACAACATTTTGTTTTTTATTGCACAAACAAGGGAACATGTTTTTTGTGTTTTAACAAACATATTTGTCCCTTCCACTCTTGGACTCTGAAGTGGTTTGAATTATGTGTGGCTTTCCTTTTTCCCAGTGGGTAGAAATGCTCTGATTGGTGAAGATGTTGGTCACTGGTGTCACTGTGCGACAACCGCTTCAGCCCTGCTTTTACACAGAGCAATTGCTGATGCGCCCGACAGGCGGACGATAAAGTCTGCCGTCTTGCGGGCCTCTTCCAGTGGCTCTGTTGTCTTTTCCTTTTAGTTTGTGGCCTCCTGCAGTTCCTGCAGCTTTTCTGCCTGGTGCAGCTGCAGCATCGAGGCCGTGTTGAGCGTGTAGGCCGCAAGGCACTGTGTGCGCTGGATCTTTTCCAGTTTCACTGCTGAAAACGACGTTGTTTGCTAGGTAGGGCTTGTTGGCTGAAATCTTGGATGTGAGACAGATCCGTTGGCTCCCTGCTTTCCAGTCCGGAACTGGCAGAAGGGGAAGGACAGTGGCTGCCTTGGGTGCAGACCCTGACCGCATGAACTCAGTTAAAAAATCTGGGAACACCGGCATGTTGTGTCTCACCGAGGTTTGTTGCTTCATGAGGAAATAATTTCCCGCCAAACTTGACTGATGTTGTCGTGGTGGGAGTGCAAGCCACGGCACCTTGAGAGACTCGGTCGCTTTGCGGCACAGGTCGACCTGAGCTGGAGTGGAACTGTCTGCCTCGACAGGCACTGCTGCAGCCTCTCGTGAGAAGTCCTCTGCTCCCTCTTCGACGCCTTGCTCCGTCGTCGGAGGTTTCGTCAGGGACAACTGTTAGCTTCTCTTTTCTGGAGGAGATTCCATATGCTCGTCCTTGCTCATTCCCTCAGGGTTCCTTGTACTCCGACGTGGTTAACGTCTGAGAGCTTTCCGTTAGCCCTGTGGGTGGATAAGCTCTCAGCGTCACGGTGAGGGAAACTACCAGTTAGCGGAGCTAAACAGGCAATAAGGCAGAAAAACCTCCTCTTGGATTGTGCTGTTTGACAAACCTCCTAGTTAGCAGGGGCTAAACGGGGAGGTACACGTGGGCCAGTTAGCGGGGCTAAACGGGCCTTCGAGCAACTACAGCAATCGGCAGACAAACTCAGTTAACAAGCTGTGGGATGAACCCCATCGTCGATTTGGCTACACAGGTTAGCGAAACAGAGAAAAAAGAAGGTTAGTTAGCAAGCTATACTAAGCAGTGTTTATCATACCTTACAAATTAAGTCCTTTGTTGTCCGCTCGTTTGCAGCACTAATCGTGTTAGCAGTGATAGACAAACTCACGTCGTCCTTGCGCTGTTCGTGGGAGCCCCCAGTTAGCCGAGCTAACCATGGGGAGCTAACCAGTTAGCAATGCCACCAGGTCGAGACCCAGGGTTCGCTGGTCTGCTTGCCTTGTTGGAGTTCTTTGATTTCCTTTTACCTTTCTCATAAGACATGGTCAAGAAAAGGTGCAGAGTGGAAGCCGGTTAGCGATAGCTAAACAGGGTTCGAAGAATTATCACTGTGCTGTTCGTGTGGGCTAACCCATTAGCTCCGTTAGCTAACAGGTAGGCGCATGGCGCAGTTAGCGCCCTGCTAAACTGGGCGACGAAACAGCAGAGATGAACGTTTAGCCGATGCTAAAAACGTCAACGACACTTGAATAGCGGTCACTAAATGAAAAGCTCGCAGGGAAGTCTTTAGTGACCCTCGTTAGGGAGCGCGCTCACCTCCTGGTCGGGCGGTTCAGTCACTCGAGACGGTTTCCTGCGAAGTTCAGGTGTGAAGCGAGGTGAAGTGCAAAAAGAGACCGAACGTGAAGCATCACTGTCTCTTATACCAGGGGGGCGGGGGGCCCTGGTGAGGCTGACGCTCACTTGCCTTAAAAGGCGTGATTGTATTGCTTCAGGTGAACTGCGCGGGGGCGCAATTCACATATATAATATGTTGCACCGCAGTGGACTGACTGATAAGGGAACTGATAAGCTACAACTTCACTTTTGCACATCTATAGCTCCCTGTTTCCCTTATATGTATGTAATGTGTTATTATCCACCCATCTCTGTTGATTAATCTCACTGCACTAAAACCATACATATACGGAAATATCTGGGTTCCGATATTCCCGGAAATGGCCCACAATGATCCTTAAAAAATCCCAAAATCTGGATACTTATCTTCGGCAGATCCAAAATAAATGTGGCTGTTATTTGTCTAGGGTCTGCCAAAGATAAGTATCCGGATTTTGGGATTTTTAAAGGATCATTGCGGTCCATTTCCGGGAATATCCGGAAATATAAGTATAAGTTTATGTGAAGGATACGGAGATATACGACATCAGCTCTTACCGTATATCTATGGTTTTAGTGCAGTGTCAATCTCTTTCCTGTTTGAGTCTAGATCTAATTTAACATATGTATCAGTACATGTTATCTGGAGGGACACATTTTTCCCATTTTGCCTCAAACATCCATCTGTGTGGTTTTGATTTATCCTAAATTTGATTTTCAACCAAACTCTGTTCAATGTACAGCATCAATTTTGATTATTCACTCTAAAAGCATTTGAGATACACCTATCTATCTATTTTGTCTGTCTGTCTGTCTGTCTGTCTGTCTGTCTGTCTGTCTGTCTGTCTGTCTGTCTGTCTGTCTGTCTGTCTGTCTACTCAATTCATAAGTAGCAATCAGGCAAATCTGA
>JBBPBX010054821.1:0-23318 GCA_038048925.1 Garcialebias charrua | reverse complement strand
TAGTATATTAGAAGAGGTGTTGACATGAACAAACATGGAGGGAAGAAGAGTCTCAACAAGCAGAGGAAAAAAGTGGAAAATTCTAAGCAAAGAGGAGCTCATGGCCTTCATTGGAGTGACCATTCATGCAGGAAGTGAGAAGAACTGGAATGTACCAATGTGTGTGCTCTTTGGGAGTCTTCTACACAACCCAAGGTACCCTGAACCTACCAACCTACATCACTGAAGCAACTGGAGGATGTGGAGTGACAAAAGTTGCAAACAAGTAGCAGGAGAGAAGCACAGAGAACCAACAGAAGAGAAAGAGGTGCCAGATGTGCCCAAGAAACAAAAATAGCAAAGCCACCAATTGGTGCAGGAAATGCATTACCCCAGTGTGCAATGGTCACAGCCAAAAGCAAATAGTTTGTGACAACTGCACACAGTGATGAAATATATTTCTATCAGTATTACATTACACCCATTATGTTCCATTATTTGTATTCACTTAATTTGCCTTATAATGTGAAATGTGACACTAGGCAGAACGTCTTTCTCTCGGGCTTTGTTTTCACTAGGGAACAGTTACACGCCTGCACAATTCAACAGACCCAACATTTGATGTTTACATTGAAGCTGATAGTTTGTTGACAGAAAGGAGGGTCACGTGGTAGTGTAGGTGGTCCCAGGGCGGTCCCGAAGCAGTCCAAGGCGGTTCCAGGTTCCAGGAGGCGGTGACGACATCCGGGGTTTTATAACCGTGGCCCTGCCTTTGAAGATGTGTGTGTGGACTTGTGCTCGGTGAGAGGTCTGTTGTTGCTGTAAGGTTTATTCTTATTATGTACAATAAACCTGCATAAAATTGCACATTCGTTTCAGAGCTTCCTTCAACCTTTTGAATTCGCAACAATTTGGTGATCCCGACGCTGAGAAGTTTGCAGTTTCGCCTGAAACGAGAGATGATTTGGAGGGTTTCCCCCCCCACCGAGCGGGACGAGCACGCGCGCAGTCAACAACCGGTGCTTCACAGAGTAGGTGAGCAGAACTCCTCTTACACAAAACGTCTGCGTTTGGACACACTAAATTATTTGTTGACTGAGGGCTGTTTGTCTCCGGGTGGGCCAATGGTTTATTGTGTTAGCAGCTAAAAGTAAAAAACGTGAACTACTGTTGGTATTTCATTTGAATGTGCATTTTTTAGCACGCGCGCAGTCAACAACCGGTGCTTCACAGAGTAGGTGAGCAGAACTCCTCTTACACAAAACGTCTGCGTTTGGACACACTAAATTATTTGTTGACTGAGGGCTGTTTGTCTCCGGGTGGGCCAATGGTTTATTGTGTTAGCAGCTAAAAGTAAAAAAAATGTGAACTACTGTTGGTATTTCATTTGAATGTGCATTTTTTTGCGGTTCTTGTACATGTAAGTAAAGTGAAAAGCACATAAGTTCCACACACGCGCAGGGATAATTTACGAGTGCCTTAAGTTTGCCCTTCCCCCTCTATGAGCTCCGGCCTGTCGGCTGGGAGACACTTTTTTTTTCTTTTGGACTCCGGGACGCTGTGGGGCCGAGGCCAGATCGTGAAATCCGGGACTTTGTTCGCCGTAGAGGTCACACTGGCTTTAATCCGGCACACGCTCGCCATACAGAGTGGTCTGGCCGCTCCGGGTTCACAAGTTGCCGTGCATGTGATTAAGTTCACAACCGGGACCTGTGTTCACTTTAGAGTCACATCTTTCCCTCCCCTTCCCAGTTGAAGTTATTACCGTATTTTCCGGTGTATAGGTCGCAACCTTTTTGTTTTTGTTTTCATTTGTTATTTTTTTTACTTTCTTTTGTTATTGATTTTTTTTTACCTGTACTCCGGAAGGTGCTGTATACACGCAAACAAAGGCAACAGGGACAGATTTTTTATTTTTATTTTTATTCTCATTTATTACATTTGTGAATGTAAAAGCCAGGGAGACAGAAACCTGCTCTGAGAAGCCATGCACAAGGCAGTTTCACAGATGCAAGCTGCTGGCTCGGACTCAGATTTATGGCTTCTAACAAGATAACACTTTCCTGTTGGTGCCTGACACGAAGTGAAAGAGGTACCGGGAAGGAGACATCTCCTCCCCTCCTCCCTCACCCCCCTCCCCTACGCGCCTGTGAACCTGCCTTGCCAGGCACAGATGCCTCTTTCATCCATAAATCTCACTGAGTTGTCTCCCTAGTTCTGGTTCTGGACCTGCTAGAGGGTCTGGCTCAGGGTTTCGGCTGATGGCGGGGTGTTTTACAACTTCATCAGCTCAGGATGGGACTGTAGGAGTTGCTGTTTATTAGTGTAGTTAGTTTAGTGCTGCTGTTGAGGAGACTCTAGAGTGATGGACTTAGTTAGTTAGTCAGTTATAAAACATTAGAGGACTCTGGACTTATTCTGATTGGTGGTTATCTGTTTAATTCCTCTTAGACAACTTGCTGGACGGGGGACCATCCCACAATTGTTCTGGGCGCTATGGATTAGATAGACTCTCAGGAGATGTTTTGCACTTTAATTATTAGTATATAATTTTCATAGGTGGTTCATTTACGTAGTTTTGTTGGTTATTTTCAGGGTTAAAGGTACATTTCAGATTTTTATAGCTGAGGTTCACATGAACATGTTGCCAAATGCTGTCTTACCTGTTGCAGGTAGCTTTTTGCATTGCCTAAAGGAGTACATGCAGGGTTAATTTCACGCCATTAATTGTTACGTTTCCAGTTCTCATCAATTCAGCCTGGTGGGGTGCAGGTCATGTTTAATGACATATGAACAAGGCCTGTGTAATAGTGGTTTGGAGTACTTTGGTGGTTTATTTTTATTTTATTTATTTTTTTTTTTTTTAGGTCTATTTCTTTTCTTCTTCATATGCTTTGATGCTTTGGAGGACTGGCACTTGACCTGCCGGAAGGGAGTTTTCTCGTTGCTGGCAGATGTGCTGGTGTGTTCATGACTTATACTGCGGGAAGTGACTTTATTTAGGTGTTTTCTGAGGATTTCAGCTTGGCATCTAATCAGTGAATGCTGCAGGTGTTCCATGACGACGTTTGGTTGGCAGTTACTTGGTAGTGGATTTCACTTATACACAGATGTGCAACTCTCAATTTACAGTTTTGTTCCTCACCCTACAACATTCGCATTGCACAGTAAACACGTGCTTAGGTTCTCTCCATAGCATGGATTAGTTACATCATGACTCTCTGGTTTTGAACGCCATTCTTGGATAGATCACATGTTGTGCTGTCATTGAAGCTAGGTTTTGCTAAACAACTCCTATTGGCACCTGCACTGGACTGCTCTGAGCTGCACGCTGACACCGCCTGCACTGGACTGCCGAAATGCATCATGTTCAGCTAAAGCTGCAAGCTGTCATGACTCATACCTGAACTGTTACATGGAGTTTTACATTTTTACACCAGTTTCAACTCAAGTCTATGAACTATGGTCTGCACCCACTGCTGAACTCTTCACATCTCCAGGTTGGGGGCTGGAGAACGTCATGACAAGTGATAGTCAAGCTGGGAAACGTCACTACCAAACATAGCAGCCTGGCTGATGTGTCAGCTGACCATGTGATCTTCAGGTGGTGATTCAATAACTACAGTTTTTCATGATCAGCATATCTTTGCTATGGTAGAACCTCACACACACACTCATTATTCATACATACATGTACAAATCTCACTGACACGTGACCTGCATGGCCACACACGTTTTTGTTTCACCCTTCACGTACTCACACTACAGTTGTTCGGTATGGGCACCTGTTGCGTTCCTTTTTGGATGGGTGTTTTTCTTTTTCTTTTCTTTTTTCTCACCTTTTTGACAGGCATAGGTAGAGAGTTTGCTGGCATGATGCAGAGAAGGAAGGTAAATGTTTTCTTTGTCCTGGAGACCGAGTGGAAGGGCAGCAAGGCTCATGGTATTGGAGCAGGATTCAAGCTCTCTTACCATGGTGTGGGTAGAAGGAGAGATGGAGTAGAGGTTGTGTTGAAGAAGGAGTTGGCATGGGATGTAGTGGTGGTGTAACATGTGTCAAATGGGGTGATGTGTCTTATGGTGGAAGTAGTAAGTCTGATGCTAAGTAGTTGGGTTCGGATGTTTTGAGTTTTTATTTTTTCTTTCTTGTAGTATTTCCACCTGTAGTACAGATGACGTTCGTGTTATGAGCATTCCATTATTTTCTTTGTAACAAGATGTTTTTTGATTGCCTCCTGTTTCAAAAGGGGATGACAAATAAGGAACATAGTTAAACACACCATTTCAAATAACTAATTAGATCAACGTTTTAACTCTTCATACAGTGATGAGAGCTGGAAACAGTTTTACATTTAATAAAGTTATAAAAGATCATTTTAATAAGTGCCTAAAAGCAGGTTGTTGGATAGTAGTTGCTCAACAAGATTCTGTTGAACCCACCTCTTGATCTGAACGTTTGGGGTAATTTATACAAATTTAGTGCTGACTTTTTCTTATTTTTTTCATTTACAGGTCAAATCTGGACTTCTGATGATCGTGACGGAACACGAAAAATAAGATTGTGAATAATTTACATTTGAAAAGGGGAAATGCACTTTACAATCACATGTTTCCACAGCTGTGATGGACAAGCAGAGGAACCTTACCATAACTGGTTTTACATTTCTCCCCTTTTCAGCAGATTAATTAATGTTGAATGAATGCTTAATGTTGTAGTGTAACCAATGAAGGGACATGTGATCACTGTGTTTATTCAACAGGTGGAACATGCTGCAGAGCAGAACTAATCACATTAACTAACAAACTAACCAACTAATCACTAATATATGCCAAGATTTTCTCATTATTTGTTGAAACCTCTCAATTGTTGTTTACACCGTATGTTGAAATTACATATGGTTATTCTTATGCCTGTGAAGTATGACTGTGAGTTTGATCCAGGAGGTGCAGAAAGGATTGAAGGTTGTTGAGATGAATGAGTCAGACAGAATGTGAATGTTTCAGACAGATTAATGTGACTATATATATATGTTTGTGCCTGGTGAATGTGCAGTACAATAGTTGTGTGTTGATAGATTTTTGTGTATTGATAGATTTTTGAGAAAGGTGTACAGGGTTTTCACTACTTTTCTATAGATATAATTTAGTTTTATCAATTTTGATTCTTAGATTTGAACGATAATTAGAAATGTTTTAGAGGATACATTTTAGCTGCACCTTTGTTAAGAAGTATCAGAGTAGCCTAGCGGTGAATTTTACTGATAGGAAATGTTTGTGGTAGAACATTCTGGTACAGAGAATAATATATATATATATATATATATATATATATATATATATATATATATATATATATATATATATATATATATATATATATAGGAAATGGATGTGAATAAGATAATTGAGTTTGACAGGTTATGGAAGGATTTTTGTGTTTTCTGTTCTGATCAGATTAATCATAGATTTAGTGTTAATTTTCTGAATGTGGTCTTAGCCCTTATCACAGACATCTCTGAATAAGAGTAGTTGAGCTTTTCTCAGATATCGGATTAGTTAACAGAGTAGTGTAGGGCTTTTCCCCTTACAGGTGTCTATGATGAAGAAGATGAAGAGGCCTAAGCCATAGTTCATATTCTTTGCTAAGGTTAACACATACCAGAAATGCACACACTGGAGCAGAGTATATGCAATGTTTTGAAGTTGTTAAGAGTTGATAAATCAAATTTTGGGAAATTTAGGGTTTTTGAGAAAGTATTGAATTTATAAAGTCTAATTAAAGTCCAGTTGTTTTTTTTTATTGAACGCCTTTTTAAAGGTATTGAATTTAACTTCATTATTCCTGCATATACCCTGTAGAGGCGTGTTTTGTGAGGGACAGTCCGCACGGTTCTTACTTGTTTTTATTTTTTGTTTGTTTTTGCATCTATTTTTGTCTTGTTTGTTTTTGTCTGTTTTATTCTTGTTCATTGTTTTTGTTTGTTTTGTCTTGTTTCTATTTGTTTGTTACATTTGTTTTATTCTTTGTTTTTGTCTGTTTTATTCTTTATTTGTTTGTTTTGTTCTTATTCTGTTTCTTCTTGTTCTTTGTTGTTGGTTGTTTTCTTTGTTTGTACTTTCTTACCTTTACTTTTATTAGTTATTACCATGTAGTATTAATGATTATTTTTATATAAGGTGGTTTTATATTCTGGGTGGGTAACTTAGATGTAATATTGCTGTGGGTGGGAATGTTAGAGATTTCCAATGTGTATCCAGTTTTTAATTGCATTCTCACATAGAACATATAGGATTTTGTTGACATGATGTTTGTCATGTCAAAAGGGGAATTGAAATATATTTCTATCAGTATTACATTACACCCATTATGTTCTATTATTTGTATTCACTTAACTCTGCCTTATAATGTGAAATGTGACACAAGGCAGAACGTTTTTCTCTCGGGCTTTGTTTTCACTAGGGAACAGTTACACGCCTGCACAATTCAACAGACCCAACATTTGATGTTTACATTGAAGCTAATAGTTTATTGGCAGAAAGGAGGGTCACGTGGTAGTGTAGGTGGTCCCAGGGCGGTCCCGAAGCAGTCCAAGGCGGTTCCAGGTTCCAGGAGGCGGTGACGACATCCGGGGTTTTTATAACCGTGGCCCTGCCTTTGAAGATGTGTGTGTGGACTGTGCTCGGAGTCAGGTCTGTTGTTGCTGTAAGGTTTATTCTTATTATGTACAATAAACCTGCATAAACTTGCACATTCATTTCAGAGCTTCCTTCAACCTTTTGAATTCGTAACATTAATTATGATAATCTCGTAAAGTCGGATCCTCGTAAGTCCAGACGCTCGTAAGTCGGGGACTACCTGTATCAGGTGTATCCATTTGTATAAAACTATCATTAATAAAACATGGTTCATCTTCACCTTGTTTGATGCATCAGTGTGAAAAGAAAATAGGAGTGTTCTGCTTCCACTTTTCAATTGTTGGACAACTTCTATCATATTCTGTTATAATTATTTTAGTAATACAAGTTCATAATATAAATAGAATTGTGAGGGTCCAGACTTAAATAAGGACAAAGGTGTTCAAAAATCCACCAAATAATTCAATTTAATAGTTCCAAAAATAAACTAACAAAGAATTGAAATATATTTCTATCAGTATTACATTACACCCATTATGTTCCATTATTTGTATTCACTTAATTCTGCCTTATAATGAGAAATGTGACACTAGGCAGAACGTCTTTCTCTCGGGCTTTGTTTTCACTAGGGAACAGTTACACGCCTGCACAATTCACAGACCCAACATTTGATGTTTACATTGAAGCTGATAGTTTGTTGACAGAAAGGAGGGTCACGTGGTAGTGTAGGTGGTTCCAGGGCGGTCCTGAAGCAGTCCAAGGCGGTTCCAGGTTCCAGGAGGCGGTGACGACATCCGGGGTTTTATAACCGTGGCCCTGCCTTTGAAGATGTGTGTGTGGACTTGTGCTCGGTGAGAGGTCTGTTGTTGCTGTAAGGTTTATTCTTATTATGTACAATAAACCTGCATAAAATTTGCACATTCGTTTCAGAACTTCCTTCAACCTTTTGAATTCGCAACAATTTGGTGACCACCGACGTTGGAGGTTGTGAAGGGAGACGATTTGGAGGGTTTCCCCCCACCGACAGGGACGAGCACGCGCGCAGTCAACAACCGGTGATTCACAGAGGTGAGCAGAACTCCTCTTACACGAAACGTCTGCGTTTGGACACACTAAATTATTTGTTGACTGAGGGCTGTTTGTCTCCGGGTGGGCCAGTGGTTTATAATGTTAGCAGCTAAAAGTAAAAAAACGTGAACTACTGTTGGTATTTCATTTGAATGTGCATTTTTTTTGCGGTTCTTGTACATGTAAGTAAAGTGAAAAGCACATAAGTTCCACACACGCGCAGGGAAAATTTATGAGTGCCTTTGTTTGCTTTTCCCCCTTTATGAGCTCCGGCCTGTTGGCTAGGAGACACTTTCTTTTTATTTATTTTCTTTTGGACTCCGGGAGATTGTGGGGCTGAGGCTGCTTGTGAACTCCGGGACTTTTGCTCGCCGTCGAGTCACAGGGCTTTTATCCAGCACACGTTCTCGCCGTAAAGAGTGCCCCGGGCGCTCCGGGGTCACGGGTTGCCGTGCATGTGATTAAATTCACAACCGGGACCTGTGATCGCTGTCAGAGTCACATTTTTCCTCCCCTTCCCAGTTAAAGTTGATTACCGTATTTTCCGGTGTATAGGTCGCATTTTTTTTTTCTATTTTCATTTATTATTTTTTTTACTTTCTTTTGTTTATTTATTTCTTTTTTTTTTCTTTCCTTTCTCTTAGACACTTGTGGCCTGTACTCCGGAAAGTGCTGCATACACGCAAACAGAGGCAACAGGGAAAGATTATTTATTTTCATATATTGTTTTGTGGGTTGTTGGATGCAGAGGGCTGGCTGGAGCCTGCACATGCAGCTGTCACACGGCCGGTCTCCCCCACTGATTTGCTGCGGTTCCTGCAGATGGGGCTCCCCTCCTCCCTTCCCCCCCCTCCTCCCCGCCGCAGATGGCCTCTGGAGGTTCTGGTCCAGGGACCGGCTTGGAGCTGCTGTTTGTTCCGTTGGTTTTGTTCGGTGCTGCTGTTGAAGAGACTCCGGAGTGCAGTTGTTGGTTGGTTGACGGTTGACAGTTTGCCCTTTAGACAGATTTTTTATTTTTATTTTTCTTCTCATTTATTGCGTTTGTGAGTGTAAAAGCCAGGGAGACAGGAACCTGGTCTGGGGATGTGCCCGAAGCAGTTTTGCAGATGTAAGCTACTGGCTCGAACTCAGATTTATGGCTTCTAACAAGATAACACTTTCCTGTTGGTGCCTGACACGATAAGAAAGAGGTACCGGGAAGGAGACATCTCCTCCCCTCCTCCCTCACCCCCTCCCCTACGTGCCTGTGAACCTGCACGGCAAAGAGGCCTCTTTCATCCATAAATCTCACTGAGTTATCTCCTGGTTCTGGACCTGCTAGTGGTCCGGCTCAAGGTTTTCGGCTGATAACGGGGAGTTTTACAGCTTAATCAGCTCAGGCTGGGACTGTAAGAGTTACTGTTTATTAGTGTGGTTACTTCAGTGCTGCTTTGGAGAAAACTCCAGAGTAAAGTAGTTAGTTAATTGCCAGTTAACAGTTGGGTTATTACACGGTTTGTTTTTATTTTCTGTTGCTGTGACTTTTGTTTTAAACACGCTGACCTTCTGTGGCAGTCGGTTGGACAATATACTGTAATCGTTGTCCTCACAATGCAGTACTGTATTTTTTGCAGATATGTGCTTTTCACTCTCAGTGTTAAAGGCACATTTCAGATTTTTATAGGTGTGGTTCACATGAACATGTTGGCAAATGCTGTCTTTCCTGCTGTAGGTGGCTTTTTGTGTTGTTTAGACATTTACAGTACATGCAGGGTTAATTTCACGCCATTAATTGTTACGTTTCCAGTTCTCATCACTTCAGCCTGGTGGGGTGCAGGTCATGTTTAATGACATATGAACAAGGCCTGTGTAATGGTGGTTTGGAGTACTTTGGTGGTTTGTTTTATTTTATTTATTTGTTTTTTATATGTGTATTTCTTTTCTTCTTGGAGGACTGCCGCTTGTTTGTTCTGCAGGATCGTTCTGCCTTGGCCTTCTGACCTGCTCGACAGAGTCTGGAAGGGAGTCTTGACACGGCTGAGATACTGCAGGGGGTGACTTTATTTGGGTGTTTTCTGAGGATTTCAGCTTGGCTTCTAATCAGTGACTGCTGCAGGTGTTCCATGACGACGTTTGGTTAGCAGTTAATTATTTCTACTTGATGGTGGATTTCACATATACACAGATATGCAGCTCTCGGTTTACAATTTTCTTCCTCACTAGGGATGGGCGATATTACCAAAAAATGATATCACGATATATTTTTTGAAATACCCCGATAACGATATCAGACGATATTTCACATTTTCTCCTTTTATTGAATCAACCAAACAAATGTGTAATTTCAAAATGACTTTTCATAAACAGTCACCAGAATACAAAAAAATATATTCATATTTAACAAGCAAAAATATATATACCGCACCAGCCGCCACTGAGGTGTGCGGTAATGACTATTCTAACACTTTAACACATTTTAAAAGAGCATACAGTAAATAAAAATAATAATTTCTTACTTTAAGCGGCAGCTTCTGTCATCAGTTTGCCTGTTAGCTCCAGCTGTTAGCTCCAGCTGTTAGCTCCAGTTGTTAGCACCGCTGCGTTACGTCTGAGCTTCGCAGCTTTCTGTAGCACCACGCAGTTTAAACCCTTTACAGGAAGGACTGTTAGTATCCTAACTTCATACAGTTGGAGACAGAAAAAGTTTTAATAACTTACCGACGCCGCAGTCTGTGCGCGCCGCCGCCTTCAGCTGTTAGCATTTAGCCCCCGAACCCGCAGCTCCGGGCAGTCCGGTTTAGCTGCACGCACCTCCTAAAAGGTTGTCGGCTTTATTATTCCAAGTTAGCTCGTTGTCCCCCGATGTCTTCGGCTTCCAGTCCGACATCGAGGCGAGCTCCAGGGACCTCTGATCGCACAAAGCCGGCTGCCCGGTGAAGCTACCAGGATGCAACTATGAGGCTAATGCTAGCTCGTTCCTCCTCCTCGCGGTGTGCGCGCGCATGCGTATTAACAAAATGTAGGGCATCTCCACATGAAGGCAGTCTCCACGGAACACCGGCTGCTGTCTGCTGCTCAGCTTCACGCGGTCCGCGTTCCTCCACAAAACCACCGTTATCGCAAAGTGACGCAGTCAAATGACGTCATCATAGGATGCCGCGATATAATTTTTTTCACCGGTGTCAAAAAATCCACCGGTATTATCGTAAACGAGACGATATGGCCCACCCCTATTCCTCACCCTACAACATTCGCATTGCACAGTACATACGTGCATTGTACATACCTAGGTACACTATACCATAGCATTGAGAGGATTGTATCTTGACTCTGTGGTTTCGAATGCCATTCTTGGACAGATCACATTTTGTGCTGTCATTGAAGCTAGGTATTGCTAACAACTCCTGTTGGCACCTGCACTGGACTGCACTGAACTGTCGAATTCCGTTGTGTTCAGCTGTTGGCAAGCTGACACCACCTGCACTGAACTGCCGAAATGCATCATGTTCAGCTAAAGCCGCAAGCTGTCATGACTCATGCCTGAACTGTTACATGGAGTTTTACGTTTTTGCACCAGTTTCAACTCAAGTCTATGAACTGTGGTCTGCACCCACTGCTGGACTCTTGACATCTCCTATGGGGGCTGGAGAACTCATGACAAGTGAAAGTCAAGCTGGAAAACGTCACTACCAAACATAGCAGCCTGGCTGATGTGTCAGCTGACCATGTGATCTTCAGGTGGTGATTCATAACTTCAGTTTAATGATCAATACTGTCTTTGCTATGGTAAAATCTCACACACACACATGTACACGCTTTTCATTGTGACATACAGAACTGATCTCACTGACACGTGACCTGCACAGCCACACTTCTCATGGATTGTTGGATTACCATACACATTTTTGTTTTATCCTTCATGTACTCGCGTTAGAGCAGTACAGTTTGGTTCTATTTTCTCCATCATGTTCGGTATGGGCACCTGTTGCATTCCTTTTTGGATGGGTGTTTGTCTTTTTCTTTTCTTTTTCCTCACCTTTTTGACAGGCATAGGTAGAGAGTTTGCTGGCATGATGCAGAGAAGGAAGGTAAATGTTTTCTTTGTCCTGGAGACCGAGTGGAAGGGCAGCAAGGCTCATGGTGTTGGAGCAGGATTCAAGCTCTCTTACCATGGTGTGGATAGCGGAGGAGATGGAGTGGAGTTTGTGTTGAAGAAGAAGTTGGCATAGGATGTCGTGGTGGTATAACATGTGTCAAATGGGGTGATGTGTCTTATGGTGGAAGTAGTAAGTCTGATGTTAAGTAGTTGGGTTTGGATGTTTTGAGTTTTTATTTTTTCTTTCTGGTGGTATTTCCACCTGCAGTACAGATGACGTTCGTGTTATGGTCGTTCCATTATTTTCTTTGTAACAGGATGTTTTTTGTTTACCTCCTGTTTCAAAAGGGGATGTCGAATAAGGAACATACTGTATAGTTAAACACACCATTTCAAATAACTAATTAGATCAACGTTTTAACTCTTCATACAGTGATGAGAGCTGGAAACAGTTATACATTTGATAAAGTTATAAAATATCATTTTAATAAGTGCCTAAAAACAGGTTGTTGGATAGTAGTTGCTCAACAAGATTCTGTTGAACCCACCTCTGGATCTGAATGTTTGGGGTAATTTATACAGATTTAGTGCTGACTTTGTCTTATTTTTTCATTTACAGGTCAAATCTGGACTTCTGATGATCGTGAAGGAAAACGCAAAATAAGATTGTGAATAATTTATATCTGAAAAGGGGAAATGCACTTTACAATCACATGTTTCCACAGCTGTGATGGACAAGCAGAGAAACCTTACCATAACTGGGTTTACATTCCTCCCCTTTTCAGCAGATTAATTAATGTTGAATGAATGCTTAATGTTGCAGTGTAACCAATGAAGGGACATGTGATCACCGTGTTTATTCAACAGGTGGAACATGCAGCAGAGCAGAACTAATCACATTAACTAACAAACTAACCAACTAATCACTAATATATGCCAAGATTTTCTCATTATTTGTTGAAACCTCTCAATTGTTGTTTACACCATATGTTGAAAGGATACATATGGTTATTCTTACGCCTGTGAAGTATGACTGTGAGTTTGATCCAGGAGGTCCAGAAAGGATTGAAGGTTGTTGAGATGAATGAGTCAGACAGAATGTGAATGTTACAGACAGATTAATGTGACTATATATATGTGTTTGTGCCTGGTGAATGTGCAGTACAATAGTTGTGTGTTGATAGATTTTTGAGAAAGGTGTACAGGGTTTTCACTACTTTTCTATAGATATAATTTAGTTTTATCAATTTTGATTCTTAGATTTGAACGATAATTAGAAATGTTTTAGAGGATACATTTTAGCTGCACTTTGTTAAGAAGTATCAGAGTAGCCTAGCGGTGAATTTTACTGATAGGAAATGTTTGTGGTAGAACATTCCGGTACTGAGAGAATAATATATATATAGGAAATGGATGTGAATAAGATAATTGAGTTTGACAGGTTATGGAAGGATTTTTGTGTTTTCTGTTCTGATCAGATTAATCATAGATTTAGTGTTAGTTTCCTGAATGTGGTCTTAGCCCTTATCACAGACATCTCTGAATAAGAGTAGTTGAGCTTTTCTCAGATATCGGATTAGTTAACAGAGTAGTGTAGGGCTTTTCCCCTCACAGGTGGCTATGATGAAGAAGATGAAGAGGCCTGACAACAGTTCATATTCTTTGCTAAGGTTAACACATACCAGAAATGGAGCAGAGTATATGCAATGTTTTGAAGTTTGTTAAGAGTTGATAAATCACATTTTGGGGAATTTAAGGGTTTTTGAGAAAATATTGAATTTATAAGGTCTGATTAAAGTCCAGTTGTTTTTTATTGAACGCCTTTTTAAAGGTATTGAATTTAACTTCATTATTCCTGCATATACCCTGTAGAGGCGTGTTTGTTGATAGGAGGGACAGTCCGCCCGGTTCTTTCTTGTTTTTATTTTTATTTGTTGGTCTTTGCATCTATTTTTGTCTTCTTTGTTTTTGTCTGTTTTATTCTTGTTCATTGTTTTTGTTTGTTTTGTCTTGTTTCTATTTGTTTGTTACATTTGTTTTATTCTTTGTTTTTGTCTGTTTTTTTGTTTGTTTGTTCTGATCTTATTCTGTTTGGTTTTTATTACCATTTAGTATTGATGATTATTTTATATGAGGGTTTTATATTCTGGGTGGGTAACTTAGATGTAATATTGCTGTGGGTGGGAATGTTAGAGATTTCCAATGTGTGTCCAGTTTTTAATTGCATTCTCACATAGAACATATAGGATTTTGTTGACATGATGTTTGTCATGTCAAAAGGGGAATTGAAATATATTTCTATCAGTATTACATTACACCCATTATGTTCCATTATTTGTATTCACTTAATTCTGCCTTATAATGTGAAATGTGACACTAGGCAGAACGTCTTTCTCTCGGGCTTTGTTTTCACTAGGGAACAGTTACACGCCTGCACAATTCAACAGACCCAACATTTGATGTTTACATTGAAGCTGATAGTTTGTTGACAGAAAGGAGGGTCACGTGGTAGTGTAGGTGGTTCCAGGGCGGTCCTGAAGCAGTCCAAGGCGGTTCCAGGTTCCAGGAGGCGGTGACGACATCCGGGGTTTTATAACCGTGGCCCTGCCTTTGAAGATGTGTGTGTGGACTTGTGCTCGGTGAGAGGTCTGTTGTTGCTGTAAGGTTTATTCTTATTATGTACAATAAACCTGCATAAAATTTGCACATTCGTTTCAGAACTTCCTTCAACCTTTTGAATTCGCAACAGAATTAAATTTCAATGAAAAATAAATCAAAAGATAATTACAAATTTGGGCCCAACTTAAACAGGTCAACTGAAGTCTAACAAGGAGGAATGATTCCAGATTAAATTTTAAATAACTGATTTATGGAGAAGAAAAATGATCTATTTTACTGTGATCCACCTGATGAGCTCCACCTATACTTATGGCTGCAGTCAAGTCCTACTCTTCGCTGGAGCATTGATGCCTACTCATGGTATTTATGCTTCTAGCCAGTTTCTGAGTACAGTACTTTGAAAGACACTTACCTTGTTTTTTGTTGTGTTTCCAGTCCTCGTTTCCATCTTGGTCCTGGGTTCAGTTCTCTGCAGTGGCGGTTCTAGACCAGTTGTACTGGTGGGGCCAAGCTGGGGCCAGAGGTTTTGTCAGAGGGGCACGTTCATCTCGGAGAAAAAGACAGATTCGAAATCTTACTTGACTCTTATTTTTTTAAAGCAGTGATTAACCATTGTAACCAAAGAAAATAGTTTAAAAAATCAAATGAGAAAAATATAAAACATTTTACACAGTATTTGTATTGACTGAATAAAATATATTAATAAGCAAATAAAATGATAATGAAAATAACTGTTAGGTGAAGTCTTGGTTCAGTTTCTCAGTCCAAAATTATATACAGGTAACAACATTGGCTGCCCTACTATCACAGCAACTGTATTCTGCGATTTTGATGAATACAAAATCGCAGAATTTCATGATTTCTGGCATCATGATTTCTGGCAAACTGATCAACAAATTAGTGACTCATTTGTTGATCGGTTTGCCAGAAATCATCAAATTATGTTTGTATTCTGCATCTGTCTGTTAGCAAAATATCTTGTGAACAACTGAACAGATTTTGATTAAACTTTCAAGAAATAATCACTGAATGGCTCTCTACGACTGGTTGACTTTTAAAGTACATCCAATTCAAGATGGCTGCCACAGCTAACTGAACTTAAAAAATACAAAATTGACTACAACTCAGTCAATTTGATAAAAATTGAGATAAAATTTGGTGTGGTAGTAGCTGAGATTCATTCCCAAAGCATAAGCAAAGGACTTTTAAAATGCATAAGATCTTTCTTTAAAATTGTAACGTTATTTGTTTGGAATCAATGGTGTTGGTCTGTTAGAAAAATAGCTCATGACCATCTGGACAGATTTTGAAAAATCTTTCAAGAAATAATAAACGGATGTTTCTTTACTGCTGATTAACTTTTGGATATATTTGAATTGAAGATGGCTGCATGCAGCAGGCAATTGAAATAAGCCAAACTCAAAAATGGTTATAATTCAGTTAATTTTACAGATATGGAGTTAAGTGATTGTTTGTTTAAAGTTATTTTATATATTCTTTTAAATAATGGGGTGATATAAGATTTTTTTCTTCTTTCTGCACTCTTTTCTTTCAATGTTTTATTTTTGATGAATTTGTTTTATTTTGTCTCTTTTAAATGAATGAATAAATAAATTAAATAAAATATTAAATAGCTTTAGATCTGCTAAGTTCTTGGCATAAACCAACACAGACATGTTCCTGTTTTTAGTGTTTTACATGGCTTTATAATGTAGCAGTTTATTATGATATGATGCAAAGCCACGGAGCTCCAGGGACTGCGGTAAAGTGAGCAAGCAGCTATACGAATCAGAGCGCCCAACCCGGCATGAAAAAGAAAAACACACCGCTGAAGCCCCTGAGCTCGATGGAATGTCCGGCGTAAAACTAACAACCGCGGTTTAATGTGACGCAGATGTGTTTATATAGCTCTGCAAACGTTGAACGTTGTTGTCTTGCGGTGTTGAGTGTAAAATATTTCTACTCAACGCACATTTTCCAACCTTGCTCTCGACTGAGGCAGTCGCAGCCCTTCCCTCTCCCGTCCTTCCCCCCCCTGCTGCTGGCAGCTCCTCAGCTAAGCACCTCGAACGCAAATTAAGATGGATTGGAGGTTTGGGCATTCGATTCTACAAACAAGATCTCTACAGAAGGAACGGCACAAGGGGAGCCTTTCCACCCTCACAGAGTGACGGAGGATACGCCATGGATTCCGTGGATTCCTGGGAGTGCTCTGTGGAGGTGAAGAATCTTGGATTATATTGGATTATGATGGCAGCGCTTTGCTTTTTGGCGTTTGTGGAGCACTGGTCTATCGCAAAAGAGGGAGACTTCAGCAGGACTTAATGCCTGGAGCACCCGACGTCTGGTCTGCGCCGTGACCTCGAGAAATCAGCTGTTTGTGAGCTTATCCAGAGGGTGAACAGATCACCCACGGATTGGGACTCTGGACGCTGTGGTCAACATCAGAAATCAGCTGTTTGCGAGCTTATCCAGAGGGTGAACAGATCACCCTCGGATTGGGACTCTGGACGCTGTGGTCAACATCTGAGGTCAGAGCTTGGATCAGTGGAAAAAGTCCCGAATTGGATCACTTTGGAACAGAATCGCCCTTACAGACTGAAGGCCACAGAAATTACAATGTGTGCCTGATGTGAAAATATTTGTCAATTCTTATCTGACTCCCTTGGAAACAGCCTTGGGAAAGGCTGGATATCTAATTTCTCCTGAGATGTGCTTACTGTGGACAAAATAGCTGCTGTCTTGTCTTGTCTGCTACCCCCGGAGAACTTTTCTATGAGCGTTATCGGAGGCATCCGGAATGTATCATGGACAGATCCTCCCTGCCTCAGTCTCAACATGCAACATGTAACTGTCCTTATGTGCTTATGTGCTTATGGTATGGTTTTTACTGTGTCATGCGGTGTCTTGCAGACAAAATGTGATACATTTTTTTTAATACCAATGCTGTAACCCCCATGGTTCCTTCCCTTTTTTTCACACCTTTGACCTTCATCCCGAGACGGATGAGAGAGGCCGCGCTGAAGAACATGTCATGTGTTTTGAATAAGCAGCAGCTTTACATACTCAACCCCTCTCCTGGATGACTGTGTACACATAATCACGTTGTATTGGTGAGAACTGGTGCAATGTTAATAAAAGCTCTTGTATCTTGTATGTTATGATGAAAAGTCGGCTAGCTGCTAGCTAAGATGCTACTCACCAGTGTTGTCAGAACTTGCGACAGAAACAAGTGTCCAGCTCCATGAAAACAATCCATAACCAATTGTGACCAGCTCCATGAAAACAAAATCCATAAACAAACGACCCGCTCTTTCAAAACGATGCCAAAACAAGCCCAACAGAGTACTCAGTTAGTCCTCACACTTGTAGCTGGCTGCAAACGATGAACTGGATTTCCTGAATGTAAGGCGGGTCTTGTTACTCTGGGTTCATGAGACACGCCTCCGTTCAGGAAATCCATTCCATAGTTTGAAGCCAACGTGCATCATGGGTTGGATCGATACGTAAACAAGGCTGGTATCGTATGTGCCATGAGCATTGGTTCCGCTTCTGCTCGGAGGGCGGGCCACAGGGCGGGCCAGGGTCCATCTTACACGGGCATGGGCCTGTGTGTAAAACCACCACAGGTTCTCTGCTCATCGTGGCTTGCCCTCCAACCACGTGCCTGCCTCATTTCGCCCTCTGGTATTCATCTCAAGGAACTAAGGATTTATCTGCGACGTTCTTTCTACTACTTCACCTCTAAAGGAAAATAACAAACAAAACTAGATCAATCATCTTGAAAGAGCCTTATAGTCAAGCCTTTCTGACAGTTTGTTTCATCTTCCAGGAAATCCAGAAGATCCCTGTACATGTGTACAGTATATAGACTTGCACTGTAAATAATAAACACTGTTACTTTTGCACCTCTTCGTCTTGTGTCGTTCTGGGTCTCATTACCAACTGGGTAAACCTTTGAAATCATAACACTATGACCACTTTATTGTTCTTTTTACATATTTTGTGCTAATTTCAGCTTACTTTTTTGTTGCTAGTTTTATATATTTCAAAATATGAAACTTTATTAGCAAATATTTTCCCCTTTGTTCCCTTAAACATTATTCTCTTGTCTCTCTGTCTGTTACACAGGTGGTAGATTGGAAATAATCACTGCCGGTGTGTAGAGATGAAGGTGTTGTGTGGATTTTTTTCTGTAAAGAAAGTACAGAAGGCACATTAATGATGTATTTTTTTTTAGCATTTTCCACATTGCTTGAGGTGCTTTGTGTACACATAAGTATGTAATCACATTTTAACTTTCTTAATACAACATAAATAATAATATCCAGGTTATTTCAATTGCATCCCATCCACAGTGATCTTTATAATATTAAAATTAAATTAAAATAATTATATAATCACTGTTTCATAACATGAAAAATTCAAACTATTTAATGCTTAAATCTTTCTGCTACTTGGTTTATTTAAGTTTAGAGTGTCTTTGAAACAACAGCACAACTTATAATGAAACTAAAGTTTAACTAAACTAAACTAAAACTAAAGTTTATTTATTCATTCAGATTTATTCATCAGAAAAATTGCAACTGCTGCAAAACGAAACGAGACAAAAGTTAACACAGACACTCTGAGGAGTAAAACAGTTCATGAGCTGAAGATGGACAGACAGGAGTCGTCTTCAGACATTCGGGTTTATAACTAGCAACTTTTATAATGTTGTACAGTACACCACAACGTTCATAAGCACAGCTAGTAGCTAGCTACTGTATGTGACTGACCGCAACACCCACACACACACACCACGTCACGCACACAGATGAGATCAGCTCACTTAGTTTGCTCATGTGCGCTTAGCGATTTATTAAACTCACTAATTATTACTTGCTTACCTGTGTAGAAGGCACCATTAATAATTACTGCTGTTTCAACGTCGCTTTAGTTGCGTGTGATCAGCTCTGAGTGTAAACAGAGAGGGTCCTCCCTCCTCGGCTCGAACCGGAAACACGCTGGCGATCCGCAGCGATCACAAGACGAGTCCAGGCATCGAGTCCAGGCATCGAGAGCGGCGAAAACTGCGCCCTGAAGACTCCACTAGTTTTGGAAAGATGGGACATAACTCCCTGGGCTGCCACCTTACCGTGGTGGAGGGGTTTGAGTGTCCCAATGATCCTAGGAGCTATGCTGTCAGGGGCTTCATGCCCCTAGTAGGGTCACCCAAGGCAGACAGGTCCTAGGTGAGGGACCAGACAAAGTGCAGCCCAAAAACCCCTATGATGAGTGAAATAAATGGACTAAGTTTTCCCTCGCCCGGACGCGGGTCACCGGGGCCCCACTCTGGAGCCAGGCCCGGAGGTGGGGCACGCTGGCGAGCGCCTGGTGGCCGGGCTTTTACCCATGGAGCCCGGCCGGGCACAGCCCGAAGAGGAGACGTGGGTCCCCCTTCCCATGGGCTCACCACCTGTGGGAGGGGCCAAAGGGGTCGGGTGCAATGTGAGATGGGTGGTGGCCGAGGGCGGGGACCCTGGCGGTCTGATCCTCGGCTACAGAAGCTGGCCATTGGGACATGGAATGTCACCTCTCTGGTGGGGAAGGAGCCTGAGCTAGTGTGTGAGGTTGAGAGTTTCCGACTAGAAATAGTCGGACTCACCTCAACGCATGGCTCTGGCTCTGGAACCAGTTTCCTTGAGAGGGGTTGGACACTCTTCCACTCTGGAGTTGCCCCTGGTGAGAGGCGCCGAGCAGGAGTGGGCATACTGGTTGCCCCCCATCTTGGTGCCTGTACGTTGGGGTTCACCCCGGTGAACGAGAGGGTAGCCTCCCTTCGCCTACGTGTGGGGGGACGGGCTCTGACTGTTGTTTGTGCCTATGCACCAAACGGCAGCTCAGACTACCCACCCTTTTTGGAGTCCTTGGAGGGGGTATTGGAGAGTGCGCCTCCTGGGGACTCCCTTGTTCTACTGGGGGACTTCAACGCTCACGTGGGCAATGACAGTGAGACCTGGAGGGGTGTGGTTGGGAGGAACGGCCCCCCTGATCTGAACCAGAGTGGTGTTCTGTTATTGGACTTCTGTGCTCGTCATGGATTGTCCATAACGAACACCATGTTTAAGCATAAGGGTGTCCATATGTGCTCTTGGCACCAGGACACCCTAGGTCGCAGTTCGATGATCGACTTTGTTGTCGTCTCATCTGATCTGCGGCCGCATGTCTTGGACACTCGGGTGAAGAGAGGGGCGGAGCTGTCAACTGACCACTACCTGGTGGTGAGTTGGCTCCGATGGTGGGGGAGGATGCCGGTCAGACCTGGCAGACCCAAACGTATTGTGAGGGTCTGCTGGGAACGTCTGGCAGAGTCTCCCGTAAGACGGAGCTTTAACTCCCACCTCCGGGAGAGCTTTGAACACGTTCCGAGGGAGGCGGGGGACATGGAGTCCGAGTGGGCCGTGTTCCGCGCCTCTATTGTCGAGGCAGCTTATCGGAGCTGTGGCCGCAAGGTTGTTGGTGCCTGTCGTGGTGGCAACCCTCGAACCCGGTGGTGGACACCGGCAGTGAGGGATGCTGTCAGGCTGAAGAAGGAGTCCTATTGGGCCTTTTTGGCTTGTGGGACCCCGGAAGCAGCTGATAGGTACCGGCAGTCCAAGCGGCATGCGGCTCGGGTGGTTGCTGAGGCAAAAACTCGGGCGTGGGAGGAGTTCGGAGAGGCCATGGAGAATGACTTCCGTACGGCTTCGAGGCGATTCTGGTCCACCATCCGGCGTCTCAGGGGGGGAAAGAGGTACGCGACCAACACCATTTATGGTGGGGGTGGCGTGCTGCTGACCTCAACTCGGGATGTTGTGAGTCGGTGGGCGGAATACTTCGAAGACCTCCTCAATCCTACTGGCACGTCTTCCACTGAGGAAGCGGAGCCTGGGGACTTTGGGTCGGGTTCTCCGATCTCTGGTGCTGAGGTCGCCGAGGTGGTTAAAAAGCTCCGCGGTGGCAAGGCTCCGGGGGTGGATGAGATTCGCCCGGAGTTCCTTAGGGCTCTGGATGTTGTAGGGTTGTGTTGGCTTACGCGACTCTGCAATATCGCGTGGACATCGGGGGCAGTTCCCTTGGATTGGCAGACTGGGGTGGTGGTTCCCCTATTCAAAAAGGGGGACCGTAGGGTGTGTTCCAACTATAGGGGGATCACACTCTTAAGCCTCCCTGGTAAGGTCTATTCAGGGGTTCTGGAGAGGAGGGTCCGTCGGATAGTCGAACCTCGGATTCAGGAGGAGCAGTGTGGTTTTCGTCCTGGTCGTGGAACACTGGACCAGCTCTACACCCTCAACAGGGTCCTGGAGGGTGCGTGGGAGTTTGCCCAACCAGTTTACATGTGCTTTGTGGACTTGGAGAAGGCATTCGACCGCGTCCCTCGGGGGGTTCTGTGGGGGGTACTCCGGGAGTATGGGGTACCAGGCCCTTTGATAAGGGCTGTTAGGTCCCTGTACGACCGGTGTCAGAGCTTGGTCCGCATTGCCGGCAGTAAGTCAGGCTCGTTTCCGGTGAGAGTTGGACTCCGCCAAGGTTGCCCTTTGTCACCGATTCTGTTCATAACTTTTATGGACAGAATTTCTAGGCGCAGCCAAGGTGTTGAGAGGATCCGTTTTGGTGACCTTAGAATCGCTTCTCTGTTTTTTGCAGATGATGTGGTCCTACTGGCTTCATCAGTTCGTGATTTACAACTTTCACTGGAGCGGTTTGCAGCCGAGTGTGATGCGGCCGGGATGAGGATCAGTTCCTCCAAATCCGAGGCCATGGTCTTGAGCCGGAAAAGGGTAGCATGCCCTCTCCGGGTCGGGGAGGAGGTCCTGCCCCAAGTGGAGGAGTTTAAGTATCTCGGGATCTTGTTCACGAATGAGGGAAAACTGGAGCGTGAGATCGATAGGCGGATAGGTGCAGCGTCCGCAGTGAAGCGGGCGCTGTACCGGTCTGTCGTGGTGAAGAGAGAGCTGAGTCAAAAGGCAAAGCTCTCAATTTACCGATCGATCTACGTTCCCACCCTCATCTATGGTCATGAGCTTTGGGTTATGACCGAAAGAACAAGATCTCGGATACAAGCGGCTGAAATGAGTTTTCTCCGCAGGGTGGCTGGACTCTCCCTTAGAGATAGGGTGAGAAGCTCAGTCATCCGGGAGGGACTCGGAGTAGAGCCGCTGCTTCTCCACATCGAGAGGAGCCAGTTGAGGTGGCTCGGGCATCTGGTTAGGATGCCTCCTGGACGCCTCCCTGGTGAGGTGTTCCGGGCATGTCCCACCGGGAGGAGACCCAGAGGAAGACCCAGGACGCGCTGGAGGGACTATGTTTCTCGGCTGGCCTGGGAACGCCTTGGGATTCCCCCGGAGGAGCTGCTCCAAGTGGCTGGGGAGAGGGAAGTCTGGGCCTCCCTACTTAGGCTGCTACCCCCGCGACCCGACCCCGGATAAGCGGAAGAAGATGGATGGATGGATGGATGGATAGGACATAACTGCGCATGCGCTAGCGCTAGTTACAATTAGATTCAATGGAAAAGCTGCAGGCGGCGCCCACGCAGAGAACCGGAAGTACGTCACAATCAGAAAACGTTTTTTGAAACAAACAACTCATCATTACTCATAAAATATTTATCCTACACAACTAAAAACATATATGCATACATTTCGAAATATTTTTATTTTATTATTTCATTTTTATATAAAAAAAATTTAATCTTCAAATGGTGAAGAGCTGCAAGTTCCAGGAGTGGCGGCGCCCCTAGCGCCCTCTAGTGGCGGCCGCCCCTGAAAAAGAGTCTCCCATGGATTCAATATCTGTCAAGGAACAGAGTTTATTTTGCTTGCTACATCACGTAGAAAGGCTGTAATGCACTGTCCCATGTTTCTCCAAATGCATCACACCACATAAGATCCATTGAGATCACACTTGCGTATATATATAT
>JBBPBX010054820.1:13299-23318 GCA_038048925.1 Garcialebias charrua | reverse complement strand
TATATATATATATATATATATATATATATATATATATATTTATTATGGTTCTACAACTTGTTGATGCTGATATGTTCTTGGAAATAATTCTTATTTCTTGTTCTGTCTTGAAAGAGTCTAATCTCAACTTGACCCATGATTACCATACTAATAATATAATACAAATTCAAATTAACAGTCCTGCAGTAAATACCAATTTGTGAAGGTTATGGTGTTAAATAATTTTATCCAAACTTCTTGATTCAGCAATTATTGTTTTGTGAAAACAAGAACTTGTACCTTTACCTTTGTTTGAATGCAGTTCACTGAAGTCATTCTCATGTGGTTCACCTGGAAAACATAAAAAAAATACTCATCTCCACAATCATGGTTTTATTTAATGATAATGTCACAATTTATGCTGCAGTCTTTGACAAAGGATCTATAATTTGAACTATATTAAACCACATCAATCTCTCAGAAAAAAAGGCTAAGTATTTTCTGGAATTATCATAAAAAATAAAGATATAAACTTTTGAAAATTTAAGCTGTAATGTAATGGATATTTTAAAACGATGAATTAGACAGAAATAGACCCAGTAAACCATCATGATGAAAGAGTTAGGTGTAGTTAACACACAATAGCATTTTAACATGTTTAATTAACAAAAAACTGGCGACATGAAATATTACTGTTGATAAATTATGGTCAGAACATTCAGCTAACGCCTCATAGTGGCAAAAAAATGCTGTATTTTCATCAACTTACCGGAGAAAACACGGAGACTGTACTGCGTTCAATGTAGAAACGCAGCTGTATGTAACTTTTAGCAGCTCCTTAGCTCTTTCCCCACGTCGGTGGGATGCTTCTGTTTGTGGCCTCTCGTTACTTCTTTGGTACCCCCAGGTTAACAGTGGGGGCCCAGTCTTGGGAATGTACATCAGCTGCTGCACTCGGACAACCTAAATATAAGACACCACTTTAAAGTAAAACACGTAAATGCATTTCCTAGCACTAAGCTAACCGCTAACAACATTAGCATTCTAATCGAATTTTTCTGGGAACAACCAAGTGTTGAACCACTACACAAGCTAGGGCATAACATATCTTACCTGGCATACGAACGCCTGTCTTTCTAGTAACTGTCCAATAAAATATCTGAAAATATGATTTAAACGAGATCCTTACCTGTTACAAAGTGGTCGCTGCCCCCCCCCCTCTGTTGTCTTTTCACAATAAAAGCACAATAATATCTTCATCATAATTACACTGATGTAACTGGGCCGCGGTATCGATCTCCCAGATTTTTCTCTGTTAAGAGTTTTTTTAAACAATACAAAGTTTGTTCTGTGTAAATATGCTCAAATGCATTCTACACTCTTAAATGTGCACACAAATGCTTCGACACGTCACATTTGCGTGGCAGAGAGAACTTCCGGGTCATATCCGCTGTCAATAAAAGAAATTACAAAATCGAAACTGACCCGTCGTTATCCGTTTTTTCCATTTTCGTTTTGTGCACAAAATCGGAAATCGGATAACGGATTGTAATCCATTTTTTTGTTTTGGTTCAATAAACGAAAAACGAAAAAACAAGTGGTTTTTTCGTTTTTTCATTTTTTGTTTCAAATGAAAAAACGAACTGCCTGAATGTACACGGACCTTTTTCACCACAGTTCGTTAGCTAAACATGTGGACACACGTTTCCGATCATTTTTATGCACTCGTAAGCAGTTTCGATGAAAAACGAGTGTTTGTAGTCGCGCTAGCAAAACCGTTCCAACTTACGAGCGAAATTCCGGACTTACGAGACACGTGGCGGCCGTTCCAAGTTACGAATTTTCGCTTTACGAGCGCCTCGGAGGAACGGAACTCGCTCGTAAGTCGGGGACTACCTGTATATATATATATATATATATATATATATATATATATATATATATATATATATATATATATATATATATATATATATATATATATATATATATATATANTTTTGTGTGTCCATCAATGATTTTACTTCTGCAGTGGCGGCTCTTAAATGGGGGGTTCCGCAGGGGTCCATCCTGGGTCCTCTCTTGTTCTCCTTATACCTGCTGCCACTCGGTGCTATCTTCCGGAAACACAATATACCTTTCCACTTCTACGCTGATGACTGTCAAATCTACTTCCCCCTAAGACAAAATGGTACAGGCTCTATTCAACCTCTGCTCGACTGCCTGGCTGACATCAGGGACTGGATGGCTTTAAATTTCTTAAGCTTCAATGATAAGAAGTCTGAAGCCATATTGTTCCTTCCCAATGACACAACCTCAAACCACTGCATTGACCTGTCTGCTCTACCCCTGTCCGAAAAACAAAAAGTCAAAAATCTGGGAGTGATAATGGATCCTTCCATGAAACTCAACAGTCATGTAAACATGATCGTCAAATCCTGTTTTTTCCAGCTGAGGCGTCTGTCTAAGCTGAAGCCCATATTATCCAAAAAGCACCTGGAGACAGTGATTCACGCATTCATTACATCTAGGCTTGATTACTGCAATTCACTTCTGTTTGGCGTCAGTCAAGCCACCATTGCACGATTACAACTGGTTCAGAACGCAGCTGCCCGATTTTTAACCAGCACACGCAAAAGAGAGCACATTACACCAGTCTTGGCCTCCCTTCACTGGCTACCGGTTCATCTTCGAATCCAATTCAAAATTCTCATGTATGTCTACAAATCGCTGAACAGTCTCGCCCCCGCCTATCTCTCGGATCTGATACACCCATATGTCCCTCCACGTGCTTTGAGGTCAGAGGATCAGGTACTCTTAATAGTTCCAGAAACTCGCCTTAAAGCTGCAGTATGTAGCTTTTTTTATGAACATATTTCTTCACTCTGTCACTACCTCCTGACAGACTGATGTTAGCCAGGTAATCTCTGAAAAAAAATTAAAAAAATATTGTCCCCTTGCTTCTCCAGGTGGTAAATAAGCATTTCTAAAAAGAAAAGGTGACCCGCCATTTTCCAGCCAATAAAAACAGAGTTTGTAACCAGCCAATAAAAACAGAGCTTGAATTTGAATCAGCCAATAAAAACAGAGCTTGAATTTGAAATTCAACAGACCACAAGGGGGCAGAGCCACATATGGCTCTGAGGGGGAGGGATCAGAATGCTTTGCCTGTTGAAAATATTTCTAACTGCTGCAGTTCTACAGAAACTGCATCTTTAAGCGCAGGGGTGACAGGGCGTTCTCTGTAGCAGGCCCAAGACTCTGGAACGAGTTACCGCTGCTCATCAAACAGGCCCCCTCCCTCTCGGTTTTCAAATCCCGGTTAAAAACTCACTACTACTCCATCGCTTTCAATGCCAGCTGATTTGTATTGGATCGTTTGATTTATGATCTGCAATGTTTTTATGTTTTTCGTGTTGTACTTCATTGTCTGTGTTGCCTGTTGCGTGTTTGTTTGTCCAGCACTTTGGTGTGGACTTGTTCCTGTTTAAAGTGCTTTATAAATAAAATGGTATGGTATGGTATGGTAAAAACGAGTGTTTGTAGTCGCGCTAGCAAAACCGTTCCAACTTACGAGCGAAATTCCGGACTTACGAGACACGTGGCGGCCGTTCCAAGTTACGAATTTTCGCTTTACGAGCGCCTCGGAGGAACGGAACTCGCTCGTAAGTCGGGGACTACCTGTATAGCACTTGAGACCTAGTAACACTAACGAGTCACATGACATTTTGGAGGGAAAGTGACAACCTGTGCTCAATTTGGGCATTTAGGGGTGTAGTCTCTTAGGGGTGTACTCACTTTTGTTGCAAGTGGTTTAGACATTAATGGCTATACAGAGTTATTTTGAGGGAAGAATAAATTTACACTGTTATATCATCTGCACACCGACTACTTTTCATTGTGTCAAAGTGTCATTTTGTCAGTGTTGTCCCATGAAAAGATATACTTAAATACTGTATCTGCAGGAATGTGAGGGGCGTACTCACTTTTATGATACACTGTAAAAGCGTTTAAACCCTTAACACACTCTTGCAATATTCTAAACAGTGTTTCTAAACTGTAAACACTCTAAAAGAGCACATACTATCATGATTTCAGCTTCCTGCCTCATCTGCTCTTTGCCACCTGCAAGTGTTCTTGGCCACGCCCACTTCTCCACTCTGCACAGTGAACAGCTGATCATCTGCAGCAGGAAGTTTATCCTGCAGTACGGGCTGCACAAAGGTGCAGGGGGTGCTAAATAATTTAAAATAAACTTTTTAAAATAAAAATTCCATCCCGATCGTGTGGCTCATCCATCAATCAAACAATTGTGTGTCATGTACAAGCTCATTTTGAAAAACCGCAACAGGGCGAGTCTGCGATAAACGAATCACGAAGTAGCGAGAGACTACGGCACTGCTCATTTTGAGATGTTATTTTTTTTGTCTGTTTTGCTGATAAAATTTATAAATAAAATAATAAAATAAAAATTATATTAAAAAAATTATCACCCTTCAATTTCCAAAAGGTCTACATCTGCATCAGTCTCTGAAGCCTAAGGGTCAAATTTACACCACTCTTAAACTGCAAATGTGGGCCGCACAACATCACTCCAAGGGCCACAAATGGCCCCGGGCCCCACTTTGGACACCCCTGTTTTATCCAATAGAAGCAATAAATATGGTGAGCCTTCATTTTTTTGTTGCAAAACACCCTTTCCTGATGCAAAACTCCATGTTTGCTCCCACACGTGGAAAAAGTGACCTGAACCTGACGTCACCTTGGAAGTGGCTCCTGCTGTGGTGCCTGCATCAAAAAACCTCACAGACAGGACTGATCCTCACAGAAATACAACACAATTTGTAAACAAAAGAAGAGCACAATCCCTTCGGAGCAGCCTTCAAAAGACGAGCTGCAATTTTTCTCTAACACTTCCTCTGTCTCCGCGTCAGACAGTGTCAAGTTTGTTTGACATTGCTCATAAACACAAACAAGAATTTTCCGATAAAGCCTATCTGGTTATTTCTCCTCGACGCCTTCTCTCTCAGTCTGGGTGTCTTGTTGCAATTTGGCCTCACTGTTCTCATCAACTGCTCTGAAGGAAAAACAAGAAAGAAAATCTCTCTTCATCCAAAAGAAGTGAGCTGGAATAAAAACGATGAGCAGACAAATGGCTCCGACTGACTGGGAGAATCGCCTCCTTTACACATACACAGATGAGCTCAAGTAATCAGCTTTTATGAAGGATGCCAGGGCGAGCTGTTGGCACAAAGATCTCAGCTGCTCAATACAACATACAACGTGCACAAAGTATTCTCAAAAACCAATTTGAAGGATGAGACACACCCTCACGTAGAGTTCTGCTTCACTTCTCTTTTTCACAGAAGCAAACACACACAGACGACTAAATTACTCTTGTGCGCTCTGAAAGCACGGGCATGCCAAAGGCAAAACTGCAACGGTGGGAAAAACAACTCCAAAGAGGCACTTCCATCAACAGTGCGGAGGTGTCAGACTAACTTTGAAAACGAGTGGAAGAATTGCAACTCTTACACAAAACACACACACACACCTCATAGATAATTATACACTTTTCTCACAGATTTAATCTGATTCTGTGACTCTGATAATCTTAATATTTGATAAATGTGAAAATAAACCCCTAAAATTTGGAAAAGCCAAATCTGCACTTTGCGGTTTGTCCATCTTAGAAGTTTTTTTGTTGTTGTTGGCAGAATTATGTCCAAGAATCTAAAAAAGGATGGTTGGACTTGTTGGATTGGCCTGTCAATCTGTAAAGGATTGCAGTGGAAAGATTATAAATGTTTCATAAACTTGTGATATTGATGTTTTAGTTGGTGAAATATGTATTACTAGAGTTCCAGCTCATAGTGTTCGCCTTCTGTGATGGTCCTCAACAGAAAATGTGCTGACGACCATCTAATACAGGCAACAAAACCAGAAAAATAAATAAAAATATCAAAGACCTAGCATTCCTTGAAAAATTGCACGTCGCCGCTGATATTTCCCAACAGATTTTCATCTTATATTGAGATATGACACTGCTGAGCCATTTTGGTCAAACCTGAAATATGACCTTTTGTTTGATTATGTAAGAGTTTCTTTATTTTTTATTTATGTGTACTGGTATGTGCTGTGAATGACTATCAGCCACTACTACTTCAGATTTTAGCTCTTTTTAATTTGAGCTCTTTGTAAAAAAAAAAAAGAAAAAATCTACCAAAAAAAAAAAATACTGTGTTAAAGCCATTTTTGTGTTTTGTAAATCAGTTGGTTGTGGCGGCTATCTTGAACTAGCTTGACTCAAATGTTAATCAGTTGTAGATGCACATTTGTTAATTAATTTCTGGGAATTAATTAAAAGTTGTCCACTGGTTCAGGAGATACTTTGGGAACAGACTGTGACAAAAACACACAAGGGTACAATGCTCATTGTCTGCTTATGCTTTTTGGCAATAAGTTCCAATTGAGTTTATCGACTCTTAAATATATTTGGGTATCTTGGTCGATTTGCATCTCTCTCTTAAGCCCCACGTTGAAAACTTGGTAAAGAAACTGAAAGTTAAACTGGGTTTCTTTTTCAGAAACAGATCATGTCTAACACTGAATGCTAGGAAACGCCTTGTATCTGTGACTTTCCTTCCCTCCATTGATTACGGTGACATTATCTACATGAACGCTCCTACAAGCACCCTGCGGATGTTGGATGTTGTCTATCATGGTGCACTAAGATTCATAACTGGCTGTGATTATCGTACCCACCACTGCACCCTGTACAATTGGTTAAGACATCATTAACCTCACACAGACTCTTCCACTGGTACATTTTCATCTTTAAATCACTTCTTGGTCTGTTGCCCTCATACTTGACCTCTCTAAGTGGCTTCAAACATCTGTCAAGTTCCTGGCAAAAACCAATGCAGACATGTTCCTGTTTTTAGTTTTCTGCACCACTTTATAATCTAACTGTTTTTGTTTCATTTTTTTATACAACTTTCTTACATTTATTTTTCAATTTATATACTTTTTTAATGATTGTCTACTGATGTTATCATTATTTGTATAAGACAGGTCTCTCTTATAATAGTCCTTGAGGCTCACTGAGAATGACCTGTATAAATAAAGATTGAAAGAAAAAAACTAGCTAAAGGCTAACCCACTTCTCAAAAAGCAAACTTTTCCTTTAAATATCTCAAAAGGCCAAATTTTATCTAAGGAAAAAATAAATAAAACTGCTTCAGCTGTTAAAATCAGCTTCTATAGGGGGCTGAGATGGTGTAGGGCACATATGTTAATGTGCCGGCCTGCGAACTCATTATTTATAGCCCCCTGGATGAAAAAACAAAAAACAAAAACAAAAAAAAAACTTCTTTTTTGTTGTGATGACCTCCCTTCTCCCCTTACAGCCACCCTCTCCACACCATTATGAAATATTTATTCTAGTAATTATCTAGTGGAGTTTTTATTATTATTATTTATTTATAATATATTTGTTATAAATAGGTACATTATAAAACAATGTAAAAAAATTACTAAAAGCAGGAACATGTCTGTGTTGATTTATACCAAGAACTTAGCAGATGTAAAGCTATTTAATATTTAATCTAATTCATTTATTCATTCATTTTTAAACGAGACGGAATAAAACAAAGTAATCAAAAAGAAAACAATGAATGAAAAGAGTGCAGAAAGAAGGAAAAAAAAAATCTTATATCACCCCCTTATAATAAATATTGAACCACCTTGGCTTGTAGCAATTTTTTTATTTTTTTTGGCCCTAGGTGTATTTGACTTTGACACCCCTGGTGTAGGGGTAGGGCAACCGACTCAGGACCTAAAGGTCCCAGGTTCGATCCCCGGTCATTGCACATCTCATGGTGTCTCTGAGCAGGACACATTATCCCCAGTTGCTCCCTGGGCGCCCTTCACAGCTGCCCACTGCTCCACCCAGTGGTAGATGGGATAAATGCAGAGCCAATTTTTCCGTTGTATGGGAACACACAATGATAACACACAACACTTTATTATGATTTTAAAGTTGAGCTTTAGCTGCTGTTTGAACTCACCGTCTCCAGGAATGATGCGCAGTGTGACGGTGTTCCCCGCCTCCTTGATGAGGTTGACGATGTCAGAGTGCGATTTATTGGTGATGGAGCATCCATTCACAGCCAGGATGCGGTCGCCAACCTTCAGCTTCCCACAGCGGTCCGCTGGGCTCCCTTCGATGATGCGCCCTATTTTGTGAGGCATGGCCACACATGCATTTCCAGCTTTGGTCACATGTTCAGATTCAGTGTGTACGTTTAGGGTGTGTGAAGGGTCATGTTTGGACAGATGGAAGAAGAAGAGAAAAAGGAGCAGAAAGAGAAAATCAGCAGGGTTAGGGAGTTAATTCCCCAGCAGCCAACAGCCAGCAAAGCTAAAGGAAAAAAAAAAAGACAAGAGGATCAAGATATATCAGAATAAAATGCAAGCATCGGTGAAGGAGGCCAAATGCAAATGATCTCTGCAAAGAAATCAGAGAACGTACCACACTGCAGTTCTGAAAATCTGTTGTTTTTTCTTCTGATAAATCACAAGAAAATTTGAACCCACATATCCTATCTTGCATCTGCTTCTTTCATTAAAGCTTTCTCTGTATTACAAGTCTTAAAAGTGTGATTAATATACTACCATCTTGGCAGGAACAAGTTCTACATCCCTGATACTTGTACCTGCAGGATGCTGGAGACGACAAACATACATCAGAGCTGACATCTCACCAACCACCCTGAGCTGTTCTCTTCCTCTCCGTCTGCAGACGGATGCATGCAATCACTCTTTCCTCACTCTTCTTACTTTTTTATTATTACTCACATAAACTGTGCATCATCCTTATTGCCGTACTTTACTCTAGCACTAATTTCTCCACCCCTCCCCCCCCTCCAAACCCATTTCTGTCTGATTAACTGAATCTAGCCGGCTGTAGGCAGTAAAAAATTGAGTGCAGAGTGAAAGGGAAGAAATGTGAATTTTACATGTTAAATCAAAGCAAATAAAGCTCATCTGCAAGCCTGCGCCATCGACTCAGGCCTGTGAAGGGGAAATTTGCCGCTTTGTGAACCAACCCAAGAAGCTGAGCAATTTTAGATTTTCTTTAGTCTACTAACAGCAGCAGAGGCAAGAGCACAGAGGGCAGTGAAATGTCAGAGTAATATAAGCAGCGGCAGTGAGACCAAAGAGTGCAATGCATAGAAAACAGACCACTGGCTTGTTAAAAAGCATCAGTTTCTATTGAATTCACATATTTACGAATGTGGCATCAAAAAAGCACTAACTTTGAGGCTGAAAAAGCCAGATGTCTAAAAGCAGTTAGTCAAAACGAGCTTCAAGACGAGTCTGAGTGATTGAATAATTCTGATTTCCTGTTTGGAGAACTGCATCCTCATTAAGCTGTAATTTGGCTTCTGGTACCGACCTGTTCAGCTGAAGCCATTTAAATTGAGTTGAATAATACAAAGTGTCTTACGTAAGCCCCACTTCACTTGTGATCAATTATGAACGCTCTGTGAGAGTAAAGTCACAGCTGTAGTGGAGGAAAGAGTGTCAATGTCTCACTTTGACAGGCTTAAGTAAAAATGTGAGTAAAAAGATGCACTTCTTTGAAGGTTGTTGATGCTGATCAGACGCGAGTGTAAATAGCCACAATCTGTGCAGGCTGTCAGGCAAAGCGTTCAGTGGTTTTTATAGATGATACAAAGGAATTCCACAAAGACGACAAAAACATTCAAAGAACCCAAAAGTTAAGAAAAAGCTTATACAGTGTGTGTGTGTTTCAGGTTTTGCTGAGAAGAATCTGTAATATTTGCATGTACAGTAGCCTGTATCAATGTTCCTATAAACAGTGTGTATATATATGTACTAATATATATATTAGGGCTGGACAATATGGCCAAAACTTTTATCACAATATATTTTTTCTTAATTTCAGTCGATAACGATATAATTCGATAAAGATATAAACAATATAAAAGCCTCAGAATAACTGTACAAATAAA
>JBBPBX010054820.1:0-12245 GCA_038048925.1 Garcialebias charrua | reverse complement strand
GTGCGCCTCCCGATTTCCTCCGTCAGGCTGGGCGCCTGCGTGCTGCTGTGGTGCGAAGACGCTGGTGATGGAGGCACATCTCCCTCTGCTTTAACTAGACACAGCAAAGGTGGAGACAGAAAGACGTGACTTTATGGAAGAAATTACTGTAAATGGACAAAAATGCAAACAGGGAGGCGAGGGAAAACAGGCGCAGGAGGCCAAAACTGTAAAATTAAGACGGGAAATTAAGATAAGCTGGTTAAAAAAATTGTGCCTGTAACCGTTCAAGTTGCTCAAAATGATGATTTAGAAGTGATGCTCAACAAGGCAACTTCCAAACCAACTATCCTAACATGGCTTATCTTGTTCTAATAGATTGAATTCCACTGGAGAGCTTCGGACAGCAAAGCCTCTTCAACAATCCCTTTTCTGATCCATTTCAAACAAAAGCTGAACTGAAGACGTGGTCTGCCTGCTGAATCTGGACGTTTCATTCCACATTTAATTTCCTGTTCAGCTGCTCAATGAAGGCGCCTCATACTTTTAACGCTCTGAGCCAGACAGGGAACAGCGGTGCACTAATGCCGTCTTCAGGCCAAAGGTTGACCACCCTCTCCATCATGTTTATGGGCTTTTCTTTATCGCCTGCTGGGGAGCCGAGCCGAGATGAGCGGCGTGACAGCAGTGATGGCAGTGTGGGCGTTTGCTTGTGAGAGCAGCTGTCCACTTCTACAGCCACACTAAAACAGTGGAAGAAAGGCCAACCTCTGCTTGTAGCAAGCAGGACATGTGGTTAAAATAAAGGTGGCTACAAATATGACCTGCAGTAGTGCATCAAACATTGTGAGGTGGGTAGGGCTGGGCCATATCATATCGTTCACGAAAAAAAGGCTTGCCCGGGCAAAAAAGTTATATCATGATATGCTAATTTCATGACGTAATACGTCAGGGTGCCCCGCCCCCTTAACAACCAAGCGCTTTGAACGAGCAAACCTACTGCGCACCTCCCTCCACCTGTCTGTGGTGTAACGCTAGCTAAAAAGCTAAAAACAAACCACGCACACATCTCAGCTTCTCTCCATTCAGCTGTAAACTGCAAGTACAGAGAGCTAACGAGCTCTCTGTACTTGCAGTTTACCGCAGAGTTGAAAGAAAAATCTAGTTTGGCTGGTGGCTCCAACGTCAATGTGTGGCACAGGGGCTGAACAGCTGCAGAAAGAAAAGCTTTACAGAGAGTGGTGAAGGCTGCACAGAAGTCTGTTGGAGTCAGTCTCCCCACCATCACAGACATTTACACCTCCAGATGCAGGAAGAGGGCCACCTGCATCATGAAGGACCCCACTCACCCAGCACACACACTTTTTGCCCCACTCCCCTCAGGAAGGAGGTTGAGGAGCATTAAGTGTAGAACCACTAGACTGAGGAACAGCTTCTACCCTGAAGCTGTTAGACTCATGAATCGCTAACCAGCATAATCACTGTAATGCCACTTTAATTGGTGATATGTCACTTATCCATGCTGCTGATTATCCATGCTGCTGATTTCATACCCATCTGCTAACTATACTCATGTTCGGGCTGCTGTTGAATACACCATATTATTTTACATTATTAGTTTTTAACGTATATCTTAGATCTTTTAGCGTATTGGTTAGTGTATAATATACACTTACTTTTACTTATAAATTAAATTAAACTATAACAAAATCTATTTTTATTTTACAGAAAAGAGCTGTGAGAATTATTACAAGAAAGCCTTAATGTCATATAATATATTATTTAAACAACTCAAAGTACTGAAGGTTAATGATTTGGTGGACTATAATATTTTGTTAGTAATAGAACCCTCAAATGTTCAAATGTATTTTGTTAAGAGAGAAAGCTGCTACAGTCTAAAGGGAACTGACATTTTTGCAAAGCCAAGGTGTAGAACTAGTTTGAAGGGACGGTTTATTTCAATACAGGGAGTTGAATTGTGGAATGTTTTGGGAAATCATGTTAAAAATGTAAACTCTGTGCTGATGTTTAAAAATGATCAAAACTAAATTGTTAACAAAATACTAAAACTTTTAGTTAAGTGTTTAATGTTCTAGATATTTGTAGATTGTGAAAAGTTACTCTTTTTGCTCTGTTTGCGTTATCACTTTTCCTCCTGCAGCGCGAGGCTGAAACAGAACCCTGAGCTCAGTAGCCCCGCCTCCAGAGGCTGGCCGCGTGTGTTGTGTGGATGTAACCTGACACCTTCACAGCCGTTTTATGAGATCGCTCAGCGCACAGATACAGTTTTAGACAAAAACACGAGACATTATATTCACCAGCTAAACTATAGAAATGTAGTTTATATAGCAAAAGTATTTGGACATTTTAATAGTGACATAAAAGAGGCAGGAATTTTCCTGCCTTCCCAAATCGCTCACACTGCAGCTGCCTGCAGCACGTCATCCGAGTGATTGCGCAATCTGAAGTGAAGCAGCCGGTGCCTCTCTGCGCAGGTCTGCACGTCTCATCTCAGTATTTGAACGCTAAATAAGAAAAATCGGCGATTTTGAATAAAAATCAACTTAAAACTGGTTTAGTTTTTAGTAAAATAAGTTTATAGTACAAATCAAAGGATAAAGACAATAATTACATTTATTCTTTCAATTAAATTTTTTTTTTCTTTCCATGATGACAGGGGAGGCGTGGCCTCACTTGCCGCCCCTGACCGCACGTCACTGGTGTATATCTTAGATCCTTATTTACCGTTTATTTCTATACTTTATATTTTTGCTATTGCTGGGTGTAACTGGGACCTTGAGTACACAATTTTGTTTCACCTCATGTGATGCAAATGACAATAAAGATCCTTGAACCTTGTTTCAGGGTTGCACTGACCGATCTGCTCCCTCCTTTTGACCAATGATGTTCTTACCTGCAAAGCCGGATTTGCGTTGCACGGTGAGATTAACGTGGCCCTGTTTGGCAGCCTGCTGCATCAGTTGCACCACCAGCTGATGTGACTTGCCCACAACTGCTGTGCCGTCCACACATATGAGTTCATCACCGGAGCGCAGACGCCCGTCCTCATCGGCAGCACCGTACTTTACTATGTGGCCGATGTAGATCTAAAACACGTAAAGCAAATAAATTATATTAGAAGAAGGTTTGTGAGCTCAATCACCCAGGTAGACAACAAAAAAATGTTAAATCATGTAATCTGGAAACCTTTTTTCTGAACCACTTTGGCCTTGGTTGTTCTCAGGCTGTTTCTGTGAGTGGCAAGTTGACCATCTGGTCTAAAACATTTAATTGTTGTACATGATGATTGTTTTGCAAATGTTAAAAGTCTACTTCTGAGATTCCAACAGGAGGTTGGCTTGAAACAGCAGTGAGGGCTACCTATGGGACAGATCTGGTTGGCAGCCCTTAGACTGAGGAAGTCCTCTGGATGGGGGATGAAACATTTCTCACTGGTGCAGATGACATGATTTAACCTTTTCACAATTTAACCATTTTTGTTGTTCAAATAAAATGTACTTTGACAAATGGATCCCAATAAATTTGTGTTTAGTCTAGATAAAGAATTTAATGTTTCTGCAAAATCCGCTCAGGTTTCTGGACAAGCATGCAGCATGTTATTCTAGAGCAATAATGTAATCTTCACTCTAATATTTCAACTATTTACTTTTATCTACAGCTGTACAGCAACCCAAGACCAGTTAAGACTGGGAATTTTTTTTACAGAATTTTCTACTGGTCTCTGGAATACAGCTCCTTTTCTTATTAAAGTACTGAATCATTGTAGTTGGAAGACTAAGAGGCAGAGTAAAAATCTAGGTCACTTTTAAAGCACTTTGGAAAGGTTTCAGCTGCAGGAGATGAAGAAACTTTAGGCGACTCACAGGTTCCCCCGGCTCATTGCCTCCAAGGATCCTAAAGCCAAACCCTGTATCCTTCCTCCACAGGAAAATGTCCTTTTCCTGGAAGTCTGGAACTGTGAAATCAACAAACAAAGCATTAAGATTTCAGAAGAATACAACTCATCAAAAAGAAAATGCCTCGTCTTTGCACAGAAGAACAGTTCAGCAGTAGCACAGTGGTGGACATTTGGCTTAATCCTCTAAAAGGTCCTGCACATTATAGACAGATTTACAGTGTTAGTCAATTTGAGCATAGTTAAAGTCAAACTGTAAATAACTCTCCTCTTAACTGTTCGAGCTTTGACACCAAGGAGGTAAAAAGAAAGAACAAGCAGCCGATTCATCAAAGATGGCAGATAATCTATTTTGGGCGAGGATCCAAATTACCAAGTCAAATAAAAACTTAAGAAAAATCATGCATGCATGATTTCATATGTAGACAGAGTCCCTCCTTGGTGCCAAAATTAGAAAAAACCTAGCTAAAGCTTTCTTCTGATGTCTGAAAATAGAAAACTTTTCCTTTAATCTTCTTAAAGCCTTTGTTGTGACATTTCTGCTTGGTGGAGGAGTTTTAAAGAGGCTGCACGATTCTCTTTACCCAAAGTGATGTGTGGCATGCAAAGCATCCGTTTCCTTTACGCCCTATACTGGGGTGAACCGTCTCGTTGTCGGAGGCTATAATACATGGGGCAGAGGCAGGCTATACATTATTAAGCCTAATGTGGAAAGTTCAGTCCATTTGTACCCACACAACCCAGAACTGAGCATCTGTGTTTGGTAGAAAACAACAGTGATGAATGGAAGAGGCAATCCACTGCAGAGCTGGACAGCTCATGCAGCTTACATGTGTCAAACTCAAGGCCCGTGGGCCAAACAAGGCCATTACTAACATCTTATCTGCTCCCCAAGGTGATATTTTAAATGAAAAGTATTGCTTATCACTTTTATGCTTTCTTGCTATGCTTACTTTATAATAAATGTTTCATTTAGTGCAAATTTCTCATGACAGCTGGCTAAATTTGAAACCAGATAAAGGGTTGGATTTTTCAAAAATCTTTAATTCTGATGTGAAAAGAGCAATATAGAATATTGAATGAGGTCGATCAAACTCTTACTGATGAACCTGCAACCCAGATAAGATGCCAAGTGTCTGACTTTAGCTAATGCATGAACTGAAATTGGTTCTTGGCTTGGTCCAAGTTTTTAATTTTGGTCCTCTTTTGTAACTGAGTTTGACACCCCCCTAAGCGGACTTGAAATTGTAATCAGCCACTTTTGTAAATACAAATATAAAGCCGCTGTGCACATATGAATGCATTGGTAAGTTTGCAGCAGTGTTATATTTGCAAACGTGCGTCTTTGAACAAACTCCCAGAGATTTTTGCTCGCTCCAACACAGACCATGCTGCTGCCAAAGAAAAGCCACAAAGAAGAAACAGCGCGGCAGACATTTAAGAAGCCTACTCCCAATCTGTTCCTTCAGTCAACAGTTAAAATCCACTCAGAGTGGAGCCATTTCTTTTAATCCAGCTCACGGTTTCTGAGGACAAACGGGGAAAGTGTGAGGGAAAGGCTAACTGTTGCAATCTGTTCCTGCACTCGGGAGAGGCAGCAGCACACCCTGCTTGACCCATTGTTACATAAGTGATCCCATGGTGAGGTAATTAAACATGTGTGGCCATTTACACACACAAAAAAAGACCTCAAGTTAAATTAGTCTAGATGTTTGAAACATGAAGTAAATTAAACTGTGGACATGTGATAATCAATATAAACACATGAGCAAGTCTGATTCTTGGCTTAGCTTTTCTTTTTATTAGAACGGTTTCATCCTGAACAAAGTCGGTTATTTCTGCAGATTCAATACAGTCTGCAGAAAGACCTTGACTTCAGCAGAACACGACATCACATCAGATCTGAATGCAGAGAAATTACATAGCTTTAGTCAAGGCCAGAGACCCGTCGAATGCATCCTGACAGATTTTACACCGTGAGCTCGCAGCAGCGCGACAACGAGGAGTTACATCTATTGGCACAGGTCACCTGACACGTACCCACGTGTTTCTCATACGTACAGCCTTTCCAGGTGTATTGAAGTGCTCGGACAATTTGGAAAACTCCTGTTGAGATCCACCCTTCCTTATCTTCAATATATATTTTTTTACTTTCCACCTATATTTTATTGAACTTTCCATATTAAGACAAATGATCTAGTCTTTTTCACAAGCTTCTAAATAATGAAAACCCTTGACAAGAGGTGCTTGGGCAACTGATAAGATGTTCACATAACAGCACTCAGCCCCCCACCAAACCTTCTCCCTTTTATTTCTAAACTTGACAGAAGATCTGAGGCTTATTCTTATTAATTGGAGCTATCCACTCGCAGGGAGAACAGAAGAAAGAGGGTGTGCAATCCACTGACATCCACTCCACTATTGCTGCTAATTACGCACTACAATGCCTCTTAAGGGAAGTCTAAGCAATAGTGTATCTGTAGCGCCAGTGTCCAATTGGACACAAGTGGCATGATTAGCCTTTAAAGAACAGGACCAAAAGGATGGGGAGAAACGTCTGCTTCAACTGTGTCTTCAAGCACAGTGGACTGTGCAGTAACAAAAACTATCAGTAATATGTAACTGACAGTAGTGTCTGTTTGTACAAGTTGAGTAAAATGGGGATAATAAATTAATAAACAACACGTACCACAGACTGAAATAATGTGAATTTTGCAGCAACAGTGCTGCTAATTTCAAAAGGTTTTTAAAAAATATACAAAGTATCTTCTGCTTTTTATATCTAACAGTTAAAATACAAGAATATTTTTGAAAAACATCTTTAATGCATTTGCACTTTTGTGAATCTTGTGAAATTGAAAATTGTATTGGAAATTTAAAGCTAATGCTAAAGCTTAGCTTAGCACAAAAACTGGCAGCAGGGGGGAATATTTACCTTGACCTTTCAAAACAAAACAAAATCATTTAACAGACTAATGTCTTACCTTTAGTTTTAAATATTGTATGCATTTTTTTCTTAATTGATAGTAAACAAAACTAAACCAACAAAAAAACACTTTGTATAAAGTCAAACTAACTTTCCTCCCACAGGCCTTCTTTGTTAGCAAAGCTAGCTTAAATGCACTGAGCTGTAGTTCAGATGTTTTGAGGTGTAATTCTATGAAAAGACTACCGGTATATAAAATTAATATATTACCTGTTGTTTAATCCACATTGAACAATTGAAACATTTATTTCTGATCAGATAGGCAGGCAGACCAAAATCAAAGTGAATTGCTGCTAAGAAGTGCTAAGGCTAGCTGCTGCTGCTACTATATGCACACTGTACAAACTTTTTGTAAACAACTATGCAATTTGAAATGGATGATAATGTAAAATTTTCATAAAATGTTTGAGATAAGAGCTGTAGTTGGTACTGGCCTTCCTTAGATTAGCTGTTAGTTCATCATTATGGTCAAAAATATTCTAATTTTCTAAACTGATGCTGTTATAAAAGTTATGTACAACAGGTAGTATATTAGCTGTTCAAAATATTTACATAGAACCCCACTTCAAAAGAGTTAAAGGCTTGCGTTAAAGTTTAGTCGCTGGTTTCAACCCCCAATCATATAAATGAATATTATTTTTCATCATGTGATTACATAAATGTATATTTTTTTAAAGAAGAAAAAAAAATGCTAACATGCAGGACTAGTTTCCCAAAACTTGCTTCTTAAGCCCCATTCAACAATGTTACACCAAGTGTCTCCAGCCAGCTCCCCATGCAGCCCTCATCCAACCGCCACCAAAAATGTAAATACTTACGCCTACTTTCATACATGCTCCGAGACTGGGCCCAGATCTTAAAGGGGTCCGGTTTTCTCTGGATGGTCCCGTCTCCTTGAGAGTCCTGGGATGGGAGGCCAGGTAAGGGCTGTGAGGGAGGAGGGGGAGCTCCGGTTTCACTGAGCGGGGGTCCCAGGGACGAGTGACTGGGCGACTCGGTGTGAGCGCTCCGGTGGCTGGAAACGCTGTGCTGGGAACTGTTCTGGCTGTCCTTCCTCGACAGTTGCTGTTGGAGAAGTAGATCAACATCATTTGACTCTTGAAAACAGGCTTCGAGGGAACGGGGAAGATTAACCCGGAGTTGACAGACGGGTAGATAAAAAAAAAAAACATTTAAAGGTTATTGCATCCTCAGCAGCACATCAGAGAGAAGGATCGGGGATTGTGGCTGGCGAGAGGAGGAACCAGGAGGATAAAGATATGAATACAAACGAGGTTTTTTATTTTTATTTTTTTGGTTACAGTTCAATAAAAAGAGTAACTACTCATTCTCTTTGGGGTAAAAGAAAGCATATTCTGTCTTGCTACCTTAATCAAAGCAAAGAATAATCAAGCTATTTTATTCATAGAAATCCTTTTAGCTTACAAAGATAGATAAGGGGGAAAAAACTCATGGATTCTCATGATTAAGTCATTCGACTATGAAATAAAAACACAGTGGTTCAATTTACAAAGGGAGCCTTGCCTGTTCCTTTTGTTTAGCACAGGGGAGTGTTTTAATAAAATAAAAAAGCTGCATTGTCTGCTGCATATAAGAAAGTCTCAGTGAATAAAGCACTTGTAGGGTTTGAAACAATGGGAGGATTTTACTGGCGCAGGTCCTCATAAATTGCACCCAGACCCTCAATTACATGGACACTTAAACACTCGCTGAAGGGTTTGAGGTGTTTAAGGAGCACATAGTTCTGAGCTCAAGTGCAAGTACACTTCAAGTTCAAGTTAAAATCCCGCGCATCGTTCTTGTCAAAACACCATTTTTAGCAGTTAAATCTTTGTTAGTCTGCAGAATTTGCGCTGCCGTGGCAAAAGGAGAGTCACAAAGTGAGTTACAGGCAGAGGCAGATATTTTAAGAGAGTGGGAGAAAAATGACAGCAGCTAAGACTCTTCGTGTCATGTGACCACATATTATTTTGGATTCAGTGGACAAAAATATACCAGGAAGTGGCTCGTCGGCTCGAGTATCAAAGTATTTGGCCTTCAAAGTGCAACTGTCTTCAATAAATTCACTCATTACTCACTGGATCTGCCTCCTACACCTCTGCAATTCATGTTTATATTCATCATGCTCGTTAGACGTAAGATGCTTGATGCTCTTGGAAATACTGTACTGTGAGCTGCGACCTGCACGTTGTGTTTTGAGTGTAACCTCTACATCTTTAGTGGTGCTCTTAACAAAAAATCACTGTGGAGGAATTTCATTTATCCGACGTGCATCGCTTGTTTGCAGTTATCGATTTCAATACCAACCTTTCCCCTTGAACACAAAATTAATTATTTACTTTTGTTCTATCAAATAAAATGGCACTGCCATTAGCCATTTCTCTAGTTTTTTTTGGTCTTTCTCTCAATGCACAAGTTCTAAATGTTGCTCCCCTTTCAAACTAAAACAAATCTTTGGCTCTTGATGGATCTATTAAAATGTGACCTTCTACAGACACTGTGTTCCCCTATAGGGTTCAGAAACCAATCTAACACGTTGTTTTCCTCCAGATCTAATAAGTTCTTAGAAGACAGAAGACAGAAAAGGAAAGAGAAGAGAGGAGTTGGGACCATTAAAGCAAATACTTGCCTTAAACAAGTGAACTGCCTTCACAGTATAGTCTTCCTGATTTGTATTTCACATGATTAACCTCATGCAGCTAAACATTAAAGTGTCTGTGACATCATCTTTATACTTTGCATTTAGTGACACAACATAAATATCTTGTATCATTCAACCATGTTTGTTTTAGCAAACAAAATGATATATTAATGAAAATCCCTTTCAAAGTGAGTTTAAAATTAAAAAACGTGTTTCTTCACGGGACATCAGACTACACGTACACGCGAATGCAACATCTGTGACGTAGGAGGGATAACGTCTTTAGAACGCCCTTTTTACATATTCATGGCGGACAATAAATAAACCTACGAATTTATCAATCTAAGTGAAGATTTGAGCTATTTGTCTTCAGTTTGGGAAGCAGAAAGTTAGATGAACAAGAAACAGCAGGTTCTAATTTAGGTCTGCACCCGTATTTATTTGAGTCTTACCTTTTCAGGAAGCGAGGGAGCTCCGAGGGGGGGGGCAGCTTTGTTTATTCCATTCTTGACGAAGTATTTCATCTTTTGGGAAAGTGAAAAGGCTCACTTGTTCACTGATGATATTAGAACACCCAAATGCGACACAACGTAACGGCATTTTTCAAGTTATACAAAAAAAAGGCGATCTGGCAGAGAATGAATATGCATTATCATTGCAACCGCGAACTGAGGTTCTCCCTTCTACGTCACAGAAGTTGCATTCGCGTGTAGTCGGATGTCCCATGAAGAAACACGTTTTTTAATTTTAAACTCACTTTGAAAGGAATTTTCATTAATATATCATTTTGTTTGCTAAAACGAACATAGTTGAATGATACAAGATATTTATGTTGTCACTATATGCAAAGTACAGTATAAAGATGATGTCACAGACACTTTAAGATCATGCGTTCATCCTACCATCAGTCAGTTTATCCATAATGTCTATTACATTCTAGAACACACCACCACCATATAGCCAACCCCAACACCACAAGACCTCATTCCCGAAAACTTTTACACCCTCCAAATAACATCACATACCATCCTAGTGTAATCTCTGTACGCAGGAGCCATGGCATAATTGTCCTGCAAAACAAAACGTAACAAAAGCACGTAGAGTCAGACACGGTGGAAGGAGCCCCTCTGTACAGACGCTGCAGAACGAGGCCGTCTATCTACCGTGATCACACATTCAGCTCGCACACCGCAAACTTAGCACCCAGCATGATGCGATCATCAGCATGTTAGCAACCCAACTCACGCGGCGCATCAAAACCCCTCATCCCATCCCCCACCAGAAAGCGGGGTGGGCGGAGGAGGACTCGTGTAAAAAGCTACAGGGATCCACCCCGGCACAGCGCAGCAACCCCCTTGTCTACAAACAGGTCAACAACATCAGCACAAGTTGTGCCACATGGGGAGGTGGGCTGGGATCAGGAGGATGGAGACGAGAGGCAGGGGAAGTGAGCGCGGTCTTCCTTCACACAGATGCACGTTTAGATTTAAAGGTCCACTGACATCATCTTACAAATTTGCAGGAAATGATAGAAGATATATATATATTTTATCATTCAACTATGTTCGTTTTTGCAAACAAAATGATAAATTACCGTAATGAAAATTCCTTTCAAACTGAGTCTGAAATTAAAAAACGCTTTTCTCTCTGAAAAATCCGACTACAAGCGAATGCAACGTTTGTGACGTAGGGAGCAGGACCTTCAGTCTTCGTCTGCCATTAACACATAACGCATTCTCTGCCAGATCGACTTTTTTTTTGTAAAACTTAAAAAATGCCGGTTCGGTGTGTCGCCTTTGGGTGTTCTAATATCATCAGTGAACAAGTGAGCCTTTTCACTTTCCCAAAAGATGTAAGACCTTCGTCAAAAATGGAATAAATAAAGCTGCCTCCCCTCGGACTGAGCTCCCTGTTTCCTGAACAGGTAAGAGTCAAATACATACGGGTGCAGATCTAAATTAGAACCTGCTGTTTCTGCTCATCTAACTTCCTTCTTCCAAAACTAAAGACAAATAGCTCAAATCTTAACTTAGATTGATAATTTTGTTGTTTTATTTCTTGTTCGCCATGAATATTTATATGGGGCATTCTAAAGATGTTCTTTCTCCTACGTCACAAATGTTGCATTTGCTTGTAGTGGGAACCCTCGAGTTACGTCACCCCCGAGCTACGGCAACTCAGACTTACGATTTGCCTCTTTGAAAGAAAGCCGTCGACATACGGCAAAAAAAAAACGGACTTACGACCGAGGTACATTAGAAGTATGTAATCGAGCTACGGCAAAAAAAGTGCGTAATTACGGCAAGCGACAAGGTGGGGGAGGGGTACAGTACCTTGGCTGTTCACGCATGACAATGGAGTAGGGGTGGGGCGACACTGCCGTACTATTTAAAGGGACGCGCCATCTTGACCACGTTGTTGAGTTTCGGCGAGAGAGAGAACAGCAAACGTACGTACTATTATCATCATCATTTAGCATAGCATTCATTCAGTTAGCATTAGCGACAGTTAGCATTAGGTTTAGCGAGAGGTATTTTATTAGCGACAGTTAGCATAGGTTTAGCGAGAGGTATTTTATTAGCCACAGTTAGCATAGGTTTAGCGAGAGGTATTTTATTAGCCACAGTTAGCATAGGTTTAGCGAGAGGTATTTTATTAGCCACAGTTAGCATAGGTTTAGCGAGAGGTATTTTATTAGCCACAGTTAGGATTTTTAGAGAAAG
>JBBPBX010054819.1:12604-23319 GCA_038048925.1 Garcialebias charrua | reverse complement strand
TATGAAATATTTTGTTTGACTTATTCCAGGATATGAGAAATTACTGAAGTTCCTGTTGTGACTTTTATTGTGCCACCCCAAAAGGACCAGGGCCCCCATCAGGCCACCCTTAGGAACCTTCCTGGTTGTATTTAGGCCGAGATCAGTGTTTGTTCTGTTTGTGTGAGGCTCATCCTGAACATCAAATAATTCATGATCTTTCTGTTTGCAGCCTGAAGCTGGGAGCAACAAGAGAAATACACTACACATCCAGAAAACTCACTTTATTACATAATAACGAAACATTATTCACTGAGACCAAAGTGGGATGGTTAGTTTCCACCACCGCTGCTCTGAGATGTTTGAACGTGACCATGGAGAAACATGTCAGATTGTTTGTTCTCTTTGGGTCTGTGAAGCTGCAAGCGGGTCACACTGACCCGGCTCCACCAACCAAAACTCCTCCAGCTGCTGCTGCTGAGGGCCGAACACCAGCAGCCCTCCAGTGACCGGGCGACGTGTCTCAGCAGGTCACAAACGTATTTTTTATCAGTAAGGCTCGTGGTCATAATGTTGTGGCTGATCGATGGACTTGTCTGTGCAGTGAACTCTTGTTGTTTTCTTTCAAACAGAAACAGCTTCAAGCAGAAACCTCAGACAAGTTTTTATTAAATTATAGGCTAATGAAAAACTATAAATTTAGTTTTATATCATAAAACACTTTGCAAACTTTGAAAAGTAAAAAAAAAGTATAAATGCAGATTATTTGCCACATGCTAATGCAGACATAAAACAAAGCTTTTATTTTGCTTTTCCTTTAATTTTACTTTACACGAGAACAAAGTTTAATCAAATTAACATCATACCATATTAGAAAAGACAAAGTGTTTCATTGGATCAAAACAATTGATACAAACATATTTTCTTTTTATAAACAATATGCTTTTCATTGTTTTACATACAATAGTTTGAAATATACATGGTTCTTCCACAATGGTCTGATATTTAACAGAATTTTTTTAAATTAGGGTCTTACATTTCAAAATAGAAAGTATTTAATATATGGTCCTGAGTATGATTCTAAAAGCTGGAGCTGTTTGGATTTATTGTGATGTCAAGAACAGTTTTATTGTTGCTACTTTTGATACTTTGTTTAAAAAAAATCTGTATTTCTCTCTTATGTTCAGTCTATTGTTTATTGTTTAAGGAAATTCTACCATTGCTGTTGTCATCATTCTTTAGTTTGTAGCAGATCGCTCTTGTAAATGAGTCCTCGAGGCTCAATGAGATTTTTTTATTTTTATTGTTTGCACAAAAAGAAACAACACATAAAAGAAAAGTTATAAAAAATGTGCAGGAGAGGTCATAAAAACCCTAATTGGGCTTACAAGCGCACCCCCCTCCCTTATTGAAAAATGAAGATGAAAATCATAAAAGCTTTATACTTAAACTTACATCTTTCTTTAAACACACACAATTACATACCAAAGCAAAAGATAATAATTTATATTAAATACATTTAAATTGTCAAAAAATCTTAAAATGATAAATAAAATAAAAAAACTAACGTGTTGGAAAATCTATAAAGTTTTTACCTGATTTACATGACTAAATAAAGGTTGAATGAATTGTTTAAGTTTTAATAAATAAAACAATAGAATAAGAACCTGATTTATTTACATGTTGGTTAGTTGTATGATATTTATTTCTGTGTAGGGTAGTTTGATTGTTTTTTGTCCCACAGATGTGAAAACGTGCTCCTGAGTACTGCGCATGCCCAGTCAGGAGCAGGTGGGGGCGGGGGGAAGGTCTCCTCCATCCGGGAACTTCAGAATTACCATTGACAGCCGAAGCGCAACTTTTCCCCAGGCAAAGTGAAATCAAGCCGCGGACTCGGACAAAATATAGTCCCCGTTTTTTAACTTAAAATTACCGAAAGAAAAGCAAAACCGGGTGGTACCCGAACCCGTCCACGTTCGGTTGGATTCTTCGGAGCAGCACAGCGGGACCCGGATTCCTTTTTGTCGGGTTTGGAGCACTTTTGAAGACGGGCGGAAAGTGGGTGATGAGTCCTAGCCTGTAAAAAAAAAAAAAAGAAGCGAGAACTTGCTCTGCAGCCCCGAGTAGTTCTTCTTTCAATTGTTATTGTCGCTTTAAAATTTCTTTATTTCACTCAAACTTCGTGTCGGCCGCGTCGAAAGTGAGAGAAAAGTGTTTTCCAGGGCGGAACATGGAGGTGCAAGGCCCGCGCGAGGCGCTGAAAGTGGAGCTCCAATGTCATCAGGTAAGAGAAGCATCTTGTTGTTGGTGTGTGAGAGTGAAGCCGAGCAGAGGCGAACACTCCCGGGGAACTGCGCGACATGTCGCCGCTGATGGCCGCCGGCCTCCCGGGCCACTGGAGCCACTTTCAGCGCTAGTTTGCCCGCTTATCGAGGCTCTTTTCCCCGGGAATGTGGAGTGTTGATGCGGCGGTGGCGATCCGGACGCGACCTGAATATTTATGAGCTCGAACCGAGGCCGCTTTGTTCCTCCCTTTTAAAAAACTTCACTTTCTCCTCCTCTCCTCCTAAAGTCAGCGGGGAGGAGGACCCGCAGGTCCGGCTGCTCCTGCCCCGGTGAGCCGGGCAGCTCGAGGCCGGGCCGGGCGGCTTGTTCGTGGGGGAGCGAGGTGGAAACTTTATCATCTGTTAACATCAAGCTAGCTGTTAGCATGGCTGCTCACTTTGTTTCACCAACTTTCACCAGAAACACCGCGCTAAAGCAGGATAATTAAAACATTTCTGTTCGGATGTTTCAGTTAAGAAGCAGCTCTGCTCCGGGTTGGGGCCGGTTCTTCAGCTCGTCTGGGCCCGGGTCGAGCTCCGGGCTCGCCTGAGTGAAAGTTGTGATGTTGTAGCGTCCATTTTGTCAGTGTCTCGGTTTGTTTTGTGGAGAGAAAAGACGTTTTTCTTTGCTGACTTTTTGTTTTAATTCGTGCTTGACGCAGTCTCCGGAGCTGAAGCCACCGAGTCTGGTTTATTTTCACCTCCTTTTTTTGAGGAGGAGGTGAACCAGCTGGGTTTTGTTACTTTACACTTTTCGTCTGCTGGTATTATTTCTCCTCGGTCACGTGACCCCGGCGGCGCGCTCTGATTGGCTCTTTTCACTTTCTGTTCTTTTTTCGCCTCCATGGCGTCCAGACGCCGTGAAGTTGGGCGGCTCGGTGCGGACGATGCAGCCGCGGGGAGGCGCAGGCAGGGCGGGCGCTGGGAGTGAGGCTGCCCGGCGGTGGTGGTGTTCAGCACCGCGGACAGCTCCTCAGGCTGCCCCGGGGCAGACAAACTTCCACACATCCTCCACGGTTCTCTTCAAAACTCTCGTGTTTTGATCTTTATTATTATAAACTTATATATATTATTATATTATAGTCTTTATTAAACTCGCAGATGGACTGAATCATGGAAGCATCTTAAACCCGAGTCCCTGTTTGTTTTTTCTGGTCTCAGTTTGGTAGTGGAAGCTTCCATTTTGAGAGAGAAAAGGGGGGAGAGGGGGTTTCTCCCCCCTTTTCAACAACATGGAGAGGAGAAAAGTCTGCAGAGTTTAGAGGAGGAGGGGGATGGGCCCCATTCATGCCTAACATTACCATTTTGATTGCTTTGATGCTGGTTTTGGTTTGGATGGATGCAGGGGGAGGGGAGGCAGAGCGCCCAGTCAGCAGCGGCTGCACACGGAGCTGCTCTCACTCCCTGCACATTCATCACACGCTGCTTTTCTTTCTAACCATCTGAGATGAGACCGCCCCGCTCGGCTCAGCACTTTCTGCACAGGTTGTCTTCAGCTGTTTGAAGAAGCGAGCCCCGTCACGATGCTTCATGCACGTTCAGCTCACTGGTCGCAACAATTTGTTGTGTTTTTATGTTTTAATAACTGATCTGCAGCTTTTAGCTTCAAAATAAAATTCAGTCTGAAGCCTAAAGGCCTCGCTCGGTTCAGAAACAAGCTGCAAAGTTTGACTCTTGAAGTAAACTTGTGTTGGTATGATGTCATTATTATTATTATTAGTCCAGATTAAAGTGAGTTTTTTTGTGCCTGTTAGTAAAATATTTCGAGTCAACTTGATACAAGATGGCCGCTACAGCTAATTGACATTATCAAACTATAAAATGGCCACGACCCAGTTAGTTTGACAGAACGAGCTAAAGGTCAGTGTGGTAGTAGCTGAGAGTTCTCGGCACACACTAACCGACGACTCGAGGTGTTGCAGCGTCTTCATTTGACTCGATGACAGAACCGAAGCTGCTGTTTCTGGTGTCACTTTGGATCAAAACCTGCTTCGGCTCATTGAAAGTCCAAAAACAGCCGATGCTGTTGCAGCTGAAGTCTGCTTTCATTTTATTTTTGAACATTTTTAAGGAAATTGTGTATTTTCAACCCCGCCCAGACGCCATGTCAACACAACCAGTCCGATCCGGGCCGGGCCCGTAACGTTGGGTTCTACAGAACCTCCTTGCTGGACTTTGGGTCAAACTGTTGGAACTTCTTCGTTCCCAGATTAACAAATTATTCTAAGCAGATTATAGGTTTTTTTGAACCTATTTTTTTGAACCTAAATTTTGAACTGCCTTAACACTAAAACTTTCTCACATACTATCACTCAACACAAAGTTTTTAACACTAGACTCTGTGTCACCAAACGGGTTTTCACTAAACTCTCGGTCATGTGCTCATACAGTTTGCACTACTTCTCATACTTGCACTAATGTCTGTATTACATCACTGCCTATAATCATAATACTGTTTACATTCTCTGTTTACATTTATTAATACTGTTTACTTTTATTACTACTGCTTACATGTAATTACTACTGTTTACATTTATTTACACTACTCTAATATCTACACCACTGCTGGTACATATACAGTGTGCTCTGAACGGTCTTATTTAGGGATGCCCAATGTGCCTTACTGCATATGCCACTTTTTGCCTCTACAACAACATCAACTACTACCTCATACATATACTGTGTACATTGACTCATACGCTGCTTTGCCACTTTGCAAATGTCAATGCTAGAAACCTTTAGTTTATTTTAGTTATACTTTTTATACTCTTTTTTTATACCACTATGCAAAAAAACTCAGGACAGTGTTAGTTTTACTATTTTATGCTTATGTCTATTATTATATGTTTCAGTGTTTCAATGTTTAGATGTTTACTGTTGCACCGAGGGACTGAGAGAAACGCAATTTCGGTCCTGTGTATGTCCTGCACTGTACATATTGCAGATCTGACAATAAAGTTGACTTTGACTTTGACTTTGACTTTGACTTTGATAAAAACAACTCTCGAACATGTACAGTAATCTCTTCCTGACTCCTTCCGGTTGTTTCATAACTTTTAAACATGACGTCAGCTTTCATCTTCTTTGGTTTCTAAAGATCAGCTAAAGTCCTACATGCAGTTTCACGACCCACTACGGGGTCCCGACACCAACTTTAAAACCCGACAGAGCCAGGCTCTTATTTTGAAGAGTAACTAATTAAAACTCCAGGTTCAGTCCTCTTCCTGTTGACATCTGACTGGAGGCCTCCTGAAGGATGTGTGGGGGCGGCCATGTTGGATCAGTTCAATACACGGAGTAAATGTTTCTATAAAATAATGAACGTTGTTAAACATCACGTTAAAAACACAAAAGAGCTCAAGATGGAGCTGAAATCAGCTAAAAGAGCTGGCTGGATTTTTAAAGCTGAAAGGTAAAGAAGCAAACGGTTAGCTAAAGGATAAAGTAAAGAAGCCAAAGGCCAGCTAAAGGATAAAGTAAAGAAGCCAAAGGCCAGCTAAAGGATAAAGTAAAGAAGCCAAAGGCCAGCTAAAGGATAAAGTAAAGAAGCCAAAGGCCAGCTAAAGGATAAAGTAAAGAAGCCAAAGGCCAGCTAAAGGATAAAGTAAAGAAGCCAAAGGCCAGCTAAAGGATAAAGTAAAGAAGCCAAAGGCCAGCTAAAGGATAAAGTAAAGAAGCCAAAGGCCAGCTAAAGGATAAAGTAAAGAAGCCAAAGGCCAGCTAAAGGATAAAGTAAAGAAGCCAAAGGCCAGCTAAAGGATAAAGTGAAGAAGCCAAAGGCCAGCTAAAGGATAAAGTGAAGAAGCCAAACGCCAGCTAAAGGATAAAGTGAAGAAGCCAAACGCCAGCTAAAGGATAAAGTGAAGAAGCCAAACGCCAGCTAAAGGATAAAGTGAAGAAGCCAAACGCCAGCTAAAGGATAAAGTGAAGAAGCCAAACGCCAGCTAAAGGATAAAGTGAAGAAGCCAAACGCCAGCTAAAGGATAAAGTGAAGAAGCCAAAGGCCAGCTAAAGGATAAAGTAAAGAAGCCAAAGGCCAGCTAAAGGATAAAGTAAAGAAGCCAAAGGCCAGCTAAAGGATAAAGTAAAGAAGCCAAAGGCCAGCTAAAGGATAAAGTAAAGAAGCCAAAGGCCAGCTAAAGGATAAAGTAAAGAAGCCAAAGGCCAGCTAAAGGATAAAGTAAAGAAGCCAAAGGCCAGCTAAAGGATAAAGTAAAGAAGCCAAAGGCCAGCTAAAGGATAAAGTAAAGAAGCCAAAGGCCAGCTAAAGGATAAAGTAAAGAAGCCAAAGGCCAGCTAAAGGATAAAGTAAAGAAGCCAAAGGCCAGCTAAAGGATAAAGTAAAGAAGCCAAAGGCCAGCTAAAGGATAAAGTAAAGAAGCCAAAGGCCAGCTAAAGGATAAAGTAAAGAAGCCAAAGGCCAGCTAAAGGATAAAGTAAAGAAGCCAAAGGCCAGCTAAAGGATAAAGTAAAGAAGCCAAAGGCCAGCTAAAGGATAAAGTAAAGAAGCCAAAGGCCAGCTAAAGGATAAAGTAAAGAAGCCAAAGGCCAGCTAAAGGATAAAGTAAAGAAGCCAAAGGCCAGCTAAAGGATAAAGTAAAGAAGCCAAACGCCAGCTAAAGGATAAAGTGAAGAAGCCAAACGCCAGCTAAAGGATAAAGTGAAGAAGCCAAACGCCAGCTAAAGGACAAAGTGAAGAAGCCAAACGCCAGCTAAAGGATAAAGTGAAGAAGCCAAAATTTAGCCAAAGGATAAAGTAAAGAGCCAAAGTTTAGCTAAAGGATAAAGTAAAGAAGCCGAAGGCTAGTTAAAGGATAAAGTAAAGAAGCCAAAGGCCAGCTAAAGGATAAGCTAGAAAATAACACAAAGGTAACTTCAGTAAGAAATATGTAGCTAAAATCTAGAAATATCAAAAGTGCTAAAAGACTACGGTAACTAGAAGTCTGCAAAGTGAGCGCGATGTTTTTAATTTATTTAAACTAATCTAACATTTATAACCTGTTTATGTAACTTCGGCTGCTAACAGTTATACTCTGTGTGCTGAACGTTCAGCTGTTGTTTCCTGGATAAGTTCACTCTGAGGAGTCGAGACGTGTCGCAGCCTGAGACCAAACGTCCTCTGTCCCTCCTGGTCCACTTGGATCAGGTTCTGGACTTGGTCCCATCTTTGTCTTCACTGTGAGTTTCATGTCGGCTGTAGGTCGAGCCTCGCTGCTCCTGATCCACGTTTTGACATTTTTATTCTTTAATGATGAAGTGAAAGCAGCCGAAGTCATCACTGAGTGTTTTCAGCATGTCCCCTGAATGAAGGCGGCTGGAAGCAGAGGAATGTTTAGCTCGGGCCTTGAACCATCGATCCTTCCTGCTTCACTTGCTCTGCGTTGCGTCATGGTAGCGGTCTTTCACCACCGTGTCGCGTGCAGACGGTTTCCCTCTGCGTCGGCGGGTTTGTGTCGGAGTCGAGCGTTTGCTTCAGCTCCGTTTCTGGAGCAAACGGTTTCTGTCGAGGAGAAGTTGAAACAAAAACGCGCAGCTACTCCACTTGAAAGCCGTCGGCAGGGTAACCATGGATACGCCTGCTTCTTCCACTTCTCGGCCTGCAAACGTCATTAAGGCTCTTTTTGAAGTTTCGCAGAGCAGCTTCGAGTGCTAGCACAAAAAGAGACCATTGAAAGTAAACGTGTCAAGAAGATGGCGAGCCGTCAGGACCGACGCTCTGTGTCCTGGTTTTAGGATCCTTGAGGTTACCTTCAGGTGTCTTCCCATCACAAAGTGAAGGTTGACGTGTCATTAACATGGCGGCTGACAGGTTCCCTCCTCCAGCTGTGAGCAGCTGCAGTGCCTTTGTGTGCCAGGTAGCTCTCCAGGTGGAAACTGATCCTGACCTTAGTGCTTTAATGAAACCGAACGCTGCTTCCTGCTCCCGTTCACGTCGTTTCCACTCTGAACGGCACTGACAAGAACAGTCCGCTCGGATCGCAGAACTTCATCATTTATGTCAATAAATAAACCAAACTGTTGATATCAGGCATGTCCTGACGTTTTCAGAAGAAGCACTGGTGGATGCTAAATCTGAATTATTGTAGTTTCACTGCAGGCTTCCAGATCCCCAACATCTTTATTATTCACCAAACATCAGTTTCACTCAAAAAGTACGAGTTAACTAAGACTAGCTGTGGTCCGCAGCTCGTTACTGAGACGCTCACGTTCATCCACGCTGCAGACGTTCCCTCCGTCGTACGGCCGACCTAAACACACAAGTAAAAGGTCGACTGCAGCCGAGAGGAGCAGCTGCTGACAACTAAAGCTGGGCCATATCATATCGTTCCCGGTAATACCGGTAAAAAAAAGCTTGCCCGGGCAAAAAAGTTATATCAAGATATGCTAATTTCATGACGTAATACGTCAGGGCGCCCCGCCCCTTAACAACTGAGCGTTTCAAATGACCAAACCGAACTGCTCACCTCCCCTGTAACGCTAATTAGTTACGCACAATACTAGCTAGCTAAAATGCTAAAAACAAACAACGTGCGTCTCTTCTTCTCTCCATCCAGCTCTAAACTGCAGGTACAGACAGCTCAACTGTTGCTCCCTCCCCCCACCCCTCTCCGAGTTGCGTGTGTAGGCTGCGTCTCCCTCGCTCTAAACTGTCGGTACAAACACACGCAGCTCAACTGTCTCTTGAGTTCCACAGTCGGTCCACGGACCAAGAGGCAGGTGATCAGAGACAGATCAGTCAGATAAATGAATCATTCCTGCATGAACAGATGAAACACCAACAAGCTTCAGGGTCAGCTGATCACCTTGTTACAAGTTCTGGAAGTTACAGCTCATTTAAAAGCAACATATATTTTGTTGTATGTTACATTTATGCTCAACAGATATTAAGCTTCATTTTATTTAGTTGCTTTAAGAAACTACACCTTCACTTTAGTTTTGCGGTGGATTTTGTTGATCCATATTTTGTGCAGACTTTTTCAATCTAAATAACAGATCATTTTAATTTTTTTATGTTTATACAGTACTTGGAAACTGAATACTTTACTAAATAAAGTAATTTCAGTAAAATTACCCCTTGTTGTTTTTTAAAATTTTATATAATACTGCAAAGCAACATGTTAAGTTAATTTTGTCAAATAAATAAATTTAATTTCTGTTTTTCTGTTTTTTTGTTGTTGTTATATCACAAAATTTATTGTTATCGTGATAATGCTCTGAAATATCACAATATAATTTTTGAGCCATATCGCCCACCCCTACTGACAACAAAACCTCGATGGTGCTCTAACACTTCATTGTAACGTGAAACCTTTGACTTTTAGCAGCTGAAACTGGACGTTTGAAGGATTTTATACATTTTCACTTGTAAACTGTGTTCAGACGTAGCTCTTTAAAGTAAAACCGTCTTCTGGGGTGGAGAAAATAAGTCCTGCTGTCTGAAACTCGCAGGACTTTTCTGACGCACCACTTGGTGTCAAACAAAAGCAGCCAGACACGTTGTCATCTGTGATAACAGCTGAATGATCTTTGCTGAAGGCAGCTGAAACTCTTTCATTGCTGAACTGTTGGAGCGGTGAGTTTGAACAGCTGACGTTTGCTGCAGGAAAACAAAAATGGAAAGAAGCAGGAGAACAGCCGAAGTTTAGCAGAACAAGCCGAAATGGGCAGAGAGAGGCTGAGTAGATTACAAAAAGCCTAAAATTATCAAAGAAGGAAGCTGAAGCAGAGCAGCTGAAACAGTTTGAAGGATGCAAAGAGAGCTCCATGTTCAACGAGACAAACATGGCCGACCAAGCTAAATATTTCTAAAGGTAAACATTATGCAGTCCCTGCAGGGACGTTCTGGATGAGCCGAACGTTGCAGACGTGACTTGTAGAAACGAGTTGCGAGCTGAGAAAGGTAAAGACGCGTCCACGACGTGGAGCTCCGGGTCGATACGTTCCACGTTTGGACTCTGCGTCTCCCCGAGCAGCTCCGTAAGTCACCTCGTCCGTCAGCTTTACGTTCCTGCAGCAAGGCATCTACCGGTAATCTGTATACCGTATTTTCTGGTGTATAGGTTGCACCGTTGTATAGGTCGCATTGTCCAATTATCACCAATAGATTGGAAAAATCCCTAGATAGGTCGCACTGGTGTATAGGTCGCACCTACGTTTAGCTCTGCTGCAAATGTCTGCCACAGGAGCGCACAGCAAGGCTTTTAAGAAGATTAACACTTAAAAACAATTATTTGTTTGATAAAAATTATAGCAAATATGTGTCTGAGCTGAACTTTTCCTTAATAAATGAACGTAATTGTGAAATGAGCTGGATTTAAAAATTTGTTTCGCCGAAAGTGATAACAAGCCATATATAGGTCGCAGGCCTTGAAAAAAACCATAAAAAGGTGCGACCTATACACCGGAAAATAC
>JBBPBX010054818.1:12571-23319 GCA_038048925.1 Garcialebias charrua | reverse complement strand
GGGGTCCCCCCAGAAGAGCTGGCAGAGGTGGCTGTGGATAATGACTGGGCCTCCCTGCTCAAGCTGCTGCCCCCGCGACCCAACTTCAGAGCAAGCGGAAGAGGTTGGATGGATGGATTTTCCAAATGGAGGCTATTCACAGAGACATCTTAGTTTAGTTTTTTTAGTTTAGTTTATTTATTCATTTTACATTCAATACAAAAATAACTTTACATACAGTATGAAAGAAAAAATTTGGAAAAATAAAAAACGAACATAAAATGAAAGGAGGCAGTGAGAAGAAAAAATCTTATTTTAACTGCCCCTTTTTTCGCAATTACACGAGCAAATCAATCTCTAATAACAAAAACAGAGTCAATTACTATTTCTCAATGAGTAAATGAATAACAATATCAACTTCATAATCAGTCCAATAGTTTACAATACAATATACAATAAAACAGCATTTTAGGCATTTTTGTATTTTGTCAGCATCTTAGATTTAACCATTTTCTTGAACACAGACAAAGATCTGGCATATTTAGTATCATTTTCCAAATTATTCCACAGATCAACTCCCTGAATGGAAATAGAGCGTCCCTTTAAGCTGGTGCAATATTGGGATTTAACAAAAATCTCAGTTCCCTTCAAATTATAAGAACTCAGTCTCTTTATAAAAAGCTTTTGAACATTTGAGGGAAGTAAGGCATTTTGTGCTTTGTACATTAATAATAATATATTATAATCCACCAAATCATAAAATTTTAACAATTTAAGTTGTTCAAATAATATATTTGATGGGTGACGGTATGGTTTACATGTAATTATCCTCACTGCTCTTTTTTGTTGAGTAAAAACGGGCGTGGTTGTGGTCTTGCATGCCTTCCCCCAAACTTCAACACAGTAAATTAGATGTGGTAAAAAAATTGTATTGTATAATAAATACAACGCTTTGGCATTAAATAAATCCTTGACTTTGTACAACACTGCATTTGATCTAGCTAACTTGGTTTTGACAGAGTTAATATGCGGTTTCCAGGATAGTTTGTCATCAATTAATACACCCAAGAACTTCACCTCACTCACTCTTTTTACTTCAACACCATCAATATTAAAAGAAAAATCCAAAAATTTCTTTTTCTTGGTAAATAACTGAAAGTTATGAACCATAACTCATGTTCCCTGAAGGAAGGGAATGAGGTGCAACATACTTGCCATGGGAATTGCGCCCCCGCGTGATTACCTGAAGGAATACATTCACGCCTTTTACGGCAGGGGGCGTCACCCCGCGCCAGAGGTACCACCCTTTAGGTACTTAGGCGACTGACGCCCCTCCATCTTCCTCAGAAATTTGCACTTCACCGAGCTTTCAGCATTGAAAAGGGCCAGCTATGTTGCACCTCGTTCCCTTCCTTCAGGGAACATGAGTTATGGTGCATAACTTTCAGTTCCCTTTCAGTTCGGTCTCTCGGTGCAACATACTTGCTATGGGAACGTAATTCATTCACGCCCTTGAAATGCTCAGTAAAATGCCTGTTAGTGTGAAACGTCTGCCATTGACCAGAAGGCATCTCAAAGCTACTTTCTATTGTGTATTAGAAAGAACAGCCTGAGTGACGTCACACGCAGTAACATCCAAACTGTAGTACTTTGCAAAAGTGTTTAAAGAGCTCCAGTTCGCAGCAGCACAAATGTCTGCAACTGACACGCCCTTGAACAATGACCAGGAAGTGGCCAAGCCCCTGGTTGAGTGAGCATGGACTCCAGGGGGCACTTGTTGACCTTTGCTACCGTATGCCCTCTTAATGGCCTCCGTCACCCAATGTGAGAGGCGCTGTCTTGATAGGGCCTTTCCTGTAGCAGATGCGGCAAAGCAGACGAACAGTTGGGTTGTTTTCCTCCATTCGGCTGTCCTCTGCATGTAGGTGCGTAAAGCCCTCACTGGTCAGAGAGCCTGTAACCTTTCCTGTTCCTGAGTGAGGACAGGGGCAGGTGGCAAGGAGGAGAGATCAAAGTCCAGACTCCTATGGTTCAGGGTCAGGACCTTGGGAGTATATGGTTCATATCATATCATATCATATCATTGATCATATCATATCATGGAGTATATGACAGTTACGTCATCCAAAACGTCACCGTCCCGTTGAAGACGCCCAAGTACTCCGGTAGGTCCAGCTGGGAGGCCTTCCATGCACAGTTTGAGCTGCTGGCTCATGCAGGGAGGTGGACAGCAGAGCATAAAGCCCCTCCCCTACCCCCACGACCAGTCCAACACATGAGGGCGGGGGTCAACAGAATCACAACAGCTCAACAGAACACAGAAAGACTTGGACCCAAAGCAGAACCAAACACAGGGTCGTTACACTACCCCCCCCCCCCTACTACAGAGTCCCTCGCCCACGATGGAACAAACAAAGTCATCAAGTTTGATCATATCAAGTTTGATCATATCATATCAAGTTTTCAAACCTCTCTAAATGATTTTCAGAATCTGTTGGAATCCTGGCAAAAACCAATGCAGATTTGTTCCTGTTTTTGATTTTGTACATCTACCTTATAATGTTTGCTAGTTTTTGCTACTTTTCTTTTGTTTATTGTTCAATGTATTTGTATCATTGCTGTTCATCATTCTTTAGTTTGTAGCAGGTCGCTTTCGTAAATGAGCCCTCGAGGCTCAATGAGATTTACCTGACTAAATAAAGGTTGAATGAATGAATGAATGAATATGTAGGTAGGCCTTAGTGTGACCTTTGACCCATCAGGGGCGAATCTGGTACACATTGGGTGTACAGATAATGCATGGAGGTCACCCACGCGTTTCGCCGAGCAAAGAGCCAGGAGAAGAGCGGTTTTATAAGATAGAAGATTTATCTTAATCTCGCTGAGAGGCTCGAATGGTGGGTCGCAAAGAGCCCCCAAGACCAGACCAAGATCCCAACCAGGGGTCAAGGTCCTGCTGGGTGGCCTAGTTCGAAGCACACCTTTCATATATTTCATTATGATTGGGTGTGCTCCAGGAGTCCTGTGTCCCCAGCCCTCGTGACAGGCAGAGATAGCTGCAAGGAACACTTTAATCGTTGAATAAGAACGACCCTTTTCCAGTAAATCCTGAAGGAAAGTTAAAAGTTGAGCCAGGTCGCAAGCATAAGAAATGGTATTTCTTTCTGAGCACCAGGCTTCGAAGATGCGCCACTTTTGTGCGTATAGGGATTGTGTTGACCTGGCACGGGCATTTTGTATAGTTGTCACCACGTTCTCAGGCAAACCCGACGCCATCAGTCTGTCTTTTTCAGCTAACAGGCTTGAATTAATTCCAGATCCTGGCCTAAACAGCTGGGCTGTGACTTCCTGTGTGAGAATTTGAGAGTCCACCAGGTTGGGGAGCGGGCCTCCACGTTGATGTGTTAACAGACTTCTCTGATCGAGTCTCCTCAAAGACAGATGGAGTCTATTAATTTTATTAGAATGAGTTGGAACAGGAAAACTACTGTTTCCCTCCAAAACAGGTTTTTCTGTTGGGTCGAAGGGCTGCTGTTTCTGTAAACAAGCAGACCTCCTGACTCCAATTGTTGTCCCACCAGGTGGGATACTGCGTGGGGACAAAGTTGATGCAGCTTTGTGAGGAAAATCACGTGCTGTACTTCCACTGTTCGAGCCTTGTGTGTCCTTCATGAATAATAAAGGAGCAGCAGCAATGTGTGAACGTGGGGATAATAATAATAATAATAATAATGAATTCAATTTATAACGCACTTTTCATTAATGAAAATCTCAAAGTGCCACAAAGTGCAACAGAATTAAATGTCAATAAAACAAGTAATAAAATGAGTAAAATCAATAACATGGATGATCCTTTGTGGCTGGCAGACTCAAGATAATTTGTTGATAAGGAGCCCAGTTTCCCTTCAAAATCAGGAGGAAAGTCCTGGTTCAACTCCGATCCTTTTACACGCACAGTAGCGTGATCACAGCCGCTTCTCAGAGGGTGTGAAAAATGTGTCTGCTTTGGGGCATCCGACGTGCTCTCCTGTGGTGTGAGCGTGTCACGTGGTCGTCTGGCTAGTGTATTAGCCGGCCCTTTGCTCCTAATGGAGCGGGGGCTGGGACACGTGCCCTTTCCCACCTGCCTTAGCGAGAGGTGTAGGGTCTGTTCGCAGACGCCTCTGGGTCTGTCTTTTGGAGACAGGTTCAAAGGCACCCTGCTGGGGCTTATTGAATAGGCTGGCACCCCATGAGTCATGAGGGAGGGGGATGTGCCCCCCCCCCTTTATGACGGCCGACAGGCCAGAGGCCCGTACTGTTGACTTTATTTGTGTTGGTGTGTTTTTTTTTTCAATAAAACAGGGATGTGCTGTTTTATGAGTTTTATTCGTGCTTACGTGCAACGACATACATGATTTGATGTCACTCACAGCAGGAAGAACATGGTTTGTGCATGCAACATGATTATCAGCTTTTTGTACTTTGCTACAAATAAAGTCTGAACAAGGTGCGAACACTCCTGTTACCACGTGGGCAGGAGGTCGTCGAAAATGTAAACGTGAACCTGGTTCATCAGGCACGTTTTTGACGAGTGTCCCGGTTCGCCGAGGAGGCCCTGTGCCTGCTCGCTTGGCGTGGGACAAACCTGTTTTTAGTCCATGCGTGCTCGGAGCGAGGTTGGTTCGGCGGGGGTCTCTGCCGAGGCTCCTCCTCGTATGCTGTCCGCTTCTGCGGTGGTGCACGCGTCGTCGAGCGGTGCCGCGGCTGTGCAGGTCTGCTTCCAGCGGGCTCTCTGGGTGGGGCGAAACTCCGACGAGGGATGCCCACCCTGAGAGCTTCAGCCTGCCTGCGCCTTTGGTCCAGCTTGGTTTGGATTTGCTCCAAAGTCTGGCCAAAAAGTCCCTCCGCTTCTATCGAGTGGTGGAGAAAAGGCACCTTTTGTCCTCTGGTAAATCCGTCAGCGTCATCCACAGGTGGCGGAGCGCGATGACCACTTCCGCCATACCTATTCCCTGAGCCACAGCAGCTGTACCCATCATACGAAGGACAAAGTCTGTAGCTCTGTGGGCTTCGTCCAGTAGTTCGTTAGCAGCTTGCATATCCAAGGTTTCCTGCAGTTGTTGGAGTTTTTCTGCGAGGTAGCCTGTAACATCGCTGACGCATTCATCGCGCGCGCCGCGAGTCCTTGAGCTCTGTAGCACTTCTCGAGAAGCGACGCTGAGGCTCTGCAAGCTTTGCTGGGGAGAGTCGGCTTTGTTCCTGACGATCTGGGAGCTAGGTGGGACGCTAGCTGTCCTCAATCTGAGGTGCATTAGCTATTCCCACCTGATCCATGCCCTCCACGTCGAGGAATTGTGAGAGGGGGAGAAGCATGGGCGCTCGTGGCTGAGGCCAGGTGCGGGTCAGTTCCGTGAGGAAGTCTGGGAACACGGGCATCCTTTGCCTTGTTGCAGCCTGTTGTTTTGAATAAAAATAGTTCCCCGCCAGCCTCGTGACCTGTTGGCGAGGTGGGGGCTCCGGCCAGGGGATGTTCAACGCGTCCGCCGCTCTGTGGCACAGGTCGAACAAGGCCGGGATGGAAAAGTCCGTTTCAGGGAGCGCAGGTATCGGGGTCCTGGGGAGGTCCTCTCCCGAATCCTCGATTTCGAGTTCTGGTTCATCCGCTGAAAATTCGCCCGAGGCTGAGATGGAGATCTCGTCTTCATTCATCATGCCTCTGGTGTCGAACTCGACTGTTAGGTCCACCATGGGAGCAAGCGGGTCAGGGCTGTCGCCCCATTCGACGCGCGTGCTGTCGTGTAGAGCCATGTGTTCGAGCTCTGGGGTCGGAGTGAGGGTCTCCGTGGTGTCTGGGTCCTGTGGACCAGCTGAGCTTCCCATGGCCTTAGCCATGAGGTCCACGCGCTGCCGCAGCACCGCGTCCAGCATCTGGCTGCAGTGTGGGCAAGAGTCGGGCACGTCCAGAGCTTGTCTTGCATGAAATATACCCAGGCAGACTGGACAGGCCTCATGGATGTCTGTCGCTGCGAGGTAAAATCCACAGCCGCTGGGACAGATGCGCGAGTTTGGGCTCGCTGTCCCGCTGGCTTTCCTTTGAAGTTTTGTCTTTCGCTTTCCCTTCTCCGGAGGCATGTCCGAGACAAGGCGAGCGAGACCTTCCAGAATCCTTTTTCTTCTTTGTTCGAGTGTCTCCTCCGTCGTGTTGCTTTCGCTGGCTAGCTCGCTAAGCTTGTGTTAGTCGAGGTAGCGGTTGTGGCACAGTTATAATGCCGTTGAGCGAAGCAACCAGTGGAGAGAGGAGGGAAGAAAACTTTGAGGTTATAGAAATGTGCTGGGTTAGCTTTCGCTAGTCCAGCAGTACGCAGGGAAAAATTCTCTGTGCGCTCTCTGCAGGGAGCGAGCTCACCTCAAGTTGACCGATGGAGAAGCAGCGAAGTCCCGCGAAGAGAGGTAGTTCAGATTTTTTGCGAGGTGAAGGGCAAAAAAGAGGAAGATGGAGGGGAGTCAGTCGCCTAAGTACCTAAAGGGCGGTACCTCTGGCGCGGGGTGACACCCCCTGCCGTAAAAGGCGTGAATGTATTCCTTCAGGTAATCGCGCGGGGGCGCAATTCCCATAGCAAGTATGTTGCACCGAGAGACCGAACTGAAAGGGAACATATAATTTGTTTTTTCAAGATTTAAAGATAGCGTATTTAATTTAAACCAGTCTTGTATTTTGACAAATTCTGTTGATAACAACTCAGTCATTTGTTTTAAATCATTACCAAAATAAAGGAAAGTTGTATCATCTTCAAATAAAATACAATTTAAGAGACCTGACACCTTTACCAAATCATTGACATACAATATAAATAGCATAGGTCCAAGAATCGAGCCCTACTCCACATGTAATTTTGCAGAGATTTGATCGTACGTCACCTATATGCTTTTGCTAGTTTTGATACTTTGCATTTCACTTTCTATTTCTCTCCTATGTTTTTTTTTTTCTGTTGTTTGTTGTTTAAGGAAATTCTACCATTGCTGTTCATCATTCTTTAGTTTGTAGCAGGTCGCTTTTGTAAATGAGCCCTCGAGGCTCAATGAGATTTACCTGACTAAATAAAGGTTGAATGAATGAATGAATGAATGAATATGCACATACTGCTTTCTGTTATTTAAATAACTAGAAACGCATTAAAGTGCTCGTCCTCGAATACCATATCTGGTTAATTTATCAGTAAGGATGGTATGATCAATCGTGTCAAAAGCTTTTCTTAAATCAACAAACAAACTTATACAGTACAGTGTTGTTTTTTGTCAATGGCTGTGGTAATTTTTTCTGTTAATTCAGTTAGGGCCATGGATGTAGAATGTTTGGATCTAAATCCATATTGGCTATCACTCAATATGTGATGTTTGGTAAGAAATTTTCCCAATCGATTTGCAAAAAGTTTTTCTAAAATTTTGGAGAATTGTGGTAATAACGATATTGGTCTATAATTTTCAAAAGCACATTTGTCACCATTTTTAAAGATAGGGATAACCTTTGCTATCTTCATGTTATCAGGGAATATACCCTCTGATAAGGACAGATTACATATGTAAGTAAAGGGTTCAATTACTTGAGTTATTATGGATTTAACAACCGCCATGTCCATATCAATCCAGTCCCTGGATCTCTTATTTGAAAAATTATCAACCACCTTCAATATTTCTTCTTATCAATTTCATGAAGAAACATTGTTTCAACACAACCATCGACTTGATATTTCACATTTACGTCAACTTGTGGAATATTGTTGGCAAGGTCTGGTCCCACGTTCACAAAATAGTTATTAAATTCGTTTGCAATTGAATCTGCATCATTTATATCAATATTGTTTTTCTTAAAATACTGTGGCAAGCTGGATTTGGTGTTTTGTTTATTCAAAACACTACTGTATTTAGAACTTCCCAAGTACCTTTCAAATCTCCATTTGTTTTATGTAAGAGTCCACTATAGTAATCCTTTTTTTGTTTCCTTATAATTCCTAGTAGTTTATTCTTATATTTTTTTGTATTTATATTCCATCTCTGGAGTCCTGCATTTTAAAAAACAGGAATACAGGTAATTCTTTTTTTTAACAAGCATTTCTTAAACCTGTCATCGTCCATGGTTGGCCCATGGTACGTTTCCTCATACTGTATTGGTATTTACCGGTAGTACACAATTTTTTTTATACAAGCCATTCAAGATGTTTATAAACTCATCATATGATTTATTAACATCTGTTACATATACATCATTCCATTCTTGATTAATTAAATCGACCTTTAATCTATCCAAGGCTTTTTTTAATGTATTTATTATTGTTTTTTTGTCTGCTTTTTTATGAGTTTGTTTTGTTTTACAGGCTTATTGTAAATTGTGAAAATTGGTAAATGATCACTCATGTCAGCTAACAAAATACCACTATTTAAATTATCCTTTGATAAATTTGTGAAAATATTGTCAATTATTGTAGAACTATACGTTGTTATCCTAGTAGGGTTTAATATCAATGGAAATAAATTAAAACTATACATTGAATTTATAAATTCAGTAATGTTATCTGAGTTTGCCTTGTTTCCCAGGTCAATATTGAAGTCACCACACATCTTCAACAGGTAAGATTTGAATTGTTCATGCCCTTTCCACAGAACCCTTCTTAATGAAATGTATACTACGGTATGCTGGTGAAGATTCTCAGTCGTCCAGGACATGATAAAATCAAAAAAGGCGTTCAATACAGGAAACGTTTTCTGCAACAAACAAAGTCCAGTTGATCCTGTATTGAACGCCTTTTTTGATTTGAGTATACTACGGTATTGCTTGAGGCTAGAAGTTGAAGTTCGTAGTGGCAAGTTTGAGATTGAAAACACATCAGTGATGTGATATCTAGAGAACTTCTCCCAAGAGCTGAGAAAATTTTCTCCTCTGTTGTAATGTTGTTTATGTTTATGTTTATTAAATTTGTTCATTTTTTTTACAAAAGAAACACAATACAAGACAATCCCATTAATGATACGTACACAATGTAAAAAAAAAGAAAGGTAGCAGAAAGAAGAATAAATCTTATTATATCTGCCCCTTTTTTCAAACAATCAGATTAAACAATAATAATCTTTCACCAGCAGTACAAAATGACTAACTCTTTCTAATTTTCTAATACTAATACTAATACATAACTAATAATTGATACAATACACATTACGCTAATTCATATATATTTTTTCAACAAATTCCTTTTGATCATTTTCTTAAATGTAAACAGTGACTTGGCATTTTTAACTACATTCTCCAAGCCATTCCATAATCTAATTCCCTGGATTGAGGTAGAACGTCCCTTCAAACTAGTTCTGAATTGTGGTTTTACAAACATCTCTGTCCCCTTAAGATTATAACAACTTTGTCTTTTAACAAAATTCATTTGGACATTTAAAGGTAATTCGTTATTCTGAGCCCTATACATAATTGATAAAATATTATAATCAACCAAATCATGGAACTTCAATAATTTCAGTTGATAAAATAATGTACTGGATGGATGACAGTAATGTTTTCTAGTGATAATTCTTACAGCTCTTTTCTGTAATACAAAAATAGGCTTTGTGATTGTTTTACACGCTTTCCCCCAAACATCAATACAATAGATTAAGTGTGGAACAATGATTGTGTTATACAACAAATACAGAGCTTTATCATTCAATAGGTCTCTGACCTTGTATAGTACTGCAATCGATTTAGCTATTTTTATTCTTACAGAATTTATGTGTTGTTTCCATGTCAGTTTGTCATCAATAATAACACCCAAAAACTTCACCTCACTCACTCTACAAATCTCAACACCCTCAATTTTGAGTGGAACATCAACAGTTTTCTTTTTATTACTGAATATCATGTAATTAGTTTTTTCTAGATTTAATGATAATTTATTGATTTTAAACCAAGTTTGTATTTTGGTAAATTCTGTCTTTATCAATTCCAACATTTGTTCTATATCTTCACCTAAACAGAAAAATGTGGTATCATCAGCAAAAAGTATACATTTAAGGAGTCCTGACACATTTACCAAGTCATTCACATATAAAATAAATAGCTTTGGTCCAAGCACAGAGCCCTGGGGAACTCCACATGTGATATTACAGAGGTCAGATCTTACATCATTTATTTGTACAAATTGTTTCCTATCTTTTAAGTAGCTAGATACCCACTGTAATGCTGGTCCTCTAATACCATATTTGTTCAGTTTTTCAAGGAGAATGGTGTGATCAATAGTATCAAATGCTTTTTTTAAATCAACAAAAATACTGACACAATATTGTTTTTGATCGACAGCAGTAGTTATTTGTTCCATTAATTCCATGAGAGCCATTGATGTAGAGTTTTTAGCTCTGAACCCATATGTGACTGTTGCTTAGAATATTTTGTTTGTCTATAAATTGATCTAGTCTGTTCACAAATAGTTTTTCAAGAATTTTAGAAAACTGTGGTAACAAGGATATAGGTCTATAATTGTTGAACACACATTTATCACCATTTTTAAAAAGAGGAACTACCTTAGCTACTTTCATATTATCTGGAAATATTCCTGTTGAAAATGATAAGTTACATATATATGTAAACGGCTCAATAACATGGCTCATTATATCCTTTACAAACATCATATCCATGTCCACCCAGTCCTTTGATCTCTTGTCTGTAAGATTTTTTACTACCTTCATTATTTCCTCTTTGTTAGTTCCATTTAGAAAAATACTGTTTGCACAGCCTGTAATTGAATGGCTCA
>JBBPBX010054815.1:0-19953 GCA_038048925.1 Garcialebias charrua | reverse complement strand
TTCATTCATTCATTCAACCTTTATTTAGTCAGGTAAATCTTATTGAGCCTCATGGGCTCATTTACGAAAGCGACCTGCTAAAACTAAAGAACGATGAACAGCAATGGTAGAATTTCCTTAAACAATAAACAATAGAAAAACAAAAGAGAGAAATACATTTTTTTTTTTTTAACAAAGTATCAAAAAACTAGCAAAACATTATAAGGTAGATGTATAAAATCAAAGACAGGAACAAATCTGCATTGGTTTTTGCCAGGATTCCAACAGATTCTGAAAACCATTTAGAGAAGTCAAGGTCGAGAGCTTCAGATCTTTTTGTAAGATATTCCATGAAGCAGGAGCGGAATAGGAGAAGGCCCTTTTTCCAAGTTCAGTCCTCACTGACGGAACACTGCAGGTAATCATGTCCTGAGAGCGCACACTGTAGCTGCACTCACAAAGACATGTAGGAGGAGATGTATGAGGGCAGCAGACCAAGAAGTGATTTAAAGATGAAAATGTACCAGTGGAAGAGTCTGCGTGAGGTTAATGATGTCCAGTTAACCAGTGAATACAGGGTGCAGTGGTGGGTACGATAATCACAACCAGTTATGAATCTTAGTGCACCATGATAGACAACATCCAACATCTGCAGGGTGCTTGTAGGAGCATTCATGTAGATAATGTCACCGTAATCAATGGAGGGAAGGAAAGTCACAGATACAAGGCGTTTCCTAGCATTCAGTGTTAGACATGATCTGTTTCTGAAAAAGAAACACAGTTGAACTTTCAGTTTCTTCACTAGGTTTTCCACGAATCGACCAGTATACCCAGATATTTATAGGAATCAACAAACTCAATAGGGACACCATTTGAGGATAAAATCAGAGGAGGATCTGCTGGAACCGTCTTCCTATTGAAAACAACATCCCTTTTGTTTTATTTTTGTTTTATTTTATTTTATTTTTTTGGTTGTATTACATTACTGCCTATAGTCATACTACTGTTTACATTCACTGTTTACATTTATTAATACTGTTTACATTTATTACTACTGTTTACATTTACACTACTTTTATATCTACACTACTGCTGATACATATACAGTATTCTCTGACTAGCCTTATTTAAGGATGCCCAATGTGCCTTACTGCATATGCCACTTTGCCTCTATACCAACATCAACTACCTCATACATATACTGTGTACATTAACTCATATGCTGCTTTGCCACTCTTTGCAAATGTCAATGCTAGAACCTTCAGTTTATTTTATAGATATACTTTTTATACTACTATGCAAAAACTCAGGACAGTATTACACTTTTATTATTTCATTTTATGCTTATGTTCATTAAATGTTTAGTGTTTTAGTGTTGGTGTAAATTTTCATACTTTTATACTACTATGCAAAAACTCAGGACAGTGTTACACTTTTACTATTTTATGCTTATGTTTATTAAATGTTTTAGTGTTTTAGTGTTTAAATGGTTACTGTTGCACCGAGGGACTGAGAGAAACGCAATTTCAATCCTGTGTATGTCCTGTACATATTGCAGTTCTGACAATAAAGTTGACTTTGACTTTGACTTGAGTTGCTGATTGTTTACTGAAACGTGCGATGAGTCGAGCTGGTTTCCGTATGGAAGTGTCGGTCTGGTTAACCTCAAAATAGATTTCCTCATCCTCACTCTTCCTCTCCTGCTATTTCCTCCTTTCCTTATCTCATTTTAAGCTGGTAACTAAATTTTAAGCTAAGAGCCTACAGATAAAAGTAATACTGTCATCCTCATTACTTATGTCTGTTGTTTACAATTAAATTTGCTGACGAGTTTAATTTGTAAGAAATTGAAATCAGTCAATCAAGTGTAATGGTGTTAAACTTCATGATTTATTGTTAAATAAAAGACAGTGTCTCTGACATGTCAACTATATTTAACATGTCCATTGTCACTTTATGGGTTTATGTTTCACCATCCATCATTCATGGTCACAGAGTGTCATGGTAATCCTGAAAAAAGAAAAGAATCCGTGAATTACTATTCAACCTGAATAAGTAATTAATTAAGGTAAAGTGTGTCAGTTTAACACTGACTCATATATATTACACATGTCACATAAACAGGATATCATGTAAACATGCTATTACATAAACACGTCACATAAACATGATATCATGTAAACATGATATTGTCACGTAAACATAATGTTATATAAACATGTCACGTAAACATGATATCATGTAAACATGATGTCACGTAAACATGATATCATATAAGCACGATATTGTCACATAAACATTATGCCACGTAAACATGATGTCACGTAAACATCCCTACTCATCATATATTGATGCTTGGGCTCAGGGTCCCTCCTAGTCACATACTTGATGCGTCGGGTCGCCCCTTCTCATCATTATTTGGTGTGCAGGGTAATATCATTGAAAGTTATACTGTGATCTTGTCTTCCGGTTTGGATAGTGAAGCACTTTAATATCTACTTTTTTTTTTTAGCAACAGGATGCATTTCTCTCTCAAAATGTAAACCTTAAGGCCGAGATACAGTGAAGCAGACTCCGTATACGCGCGTATATGCCCGTATACGCGCGTATACGGAGCCTCTGCTACAGCTCGGCTGATGTTCTCGCGTAGATTCTCGTGTTTTCGCTCCAAATTCTACGTCATTTCCTCCGTACCGTCACTTCCGATCGTCACTTCCGGTAGTTTTTCGCTCCAAACACTCGCGTTCTCCTTGTTGTAATATGAGCAGCTGAGCACGGAGTGCTTTTCCTGCAGCCCACAGCCCACCACAGCCCACCAGGGAATATATAAAACATCGCGCACCCAGGTAGGACCTGAATTCATTCATTTCATTCATCGAGTGAACGGAGGAAGAAGCGGTTACTTGACTTTAGGCAAAAAAACAAAAGAAAAGGCCCGATCAGCGATAAAAAAGAGGAATTTATTTCATTTGTGTAACATACAAAACAGTCCGGAGCCGGGGAAGTTTAGGTCAGACACCGCGCATCGCGTATGCGAATCGCGTATGCGTAGTAAAAAAATACCTTTGCGCGTACTTGCCCTGAGGGGCTACGCGGGGCTACGCTGCGTACGGGGCATACGTACGCTGCGTATTGGCGTATCGTGAGGACGCGCGAGTGTATCTCGCCCTTTAGGCCTAACCTGATAACAAACTCTAAACTTAACCATTCACTTTTTATTTGACCCCCGAACCCCAAACAAACCAATTAATGACGAGTAGGGGCGACCCGGCGTGTCAAGTATGTGATGCAGAGGGACCCTGAGCCCAAGCATCAAAATATGACGAGTAGGGGGTGAGAACATGTTGGTTTAGACGTTCCGTTTCGGTTTAGAGTTGAGAAGCAGTTTTGGACTCAACGGGTTGTCCGGTGAATTCCAGTTGAACTTCAGCGTGTTTAAGGATTCAACGTATTTGAAGCCTGCTTTCTCCGGCAGAAGTCGTGGCACTCCCTGGTCACTTTCAAAATAAAGCGTTCCTCAAAGAAAGTTCATTAAGAACTTGGAGCTTTTTTTTAGCTCTGTTGAATTCATGGAGGCATCCATAAATTCTCAGCTGATAAACCAGTCTTTGACTCATGACTGCAGTTTAATTCAGCTTAAAAAGAGAGCGAACATGACAGCTCTTACTGTCTATTCCAACTGAAGCGTTCACAGAAGCAAACACTTTTCTAAAAGTGTTGAGATCAGAAACTCAGTCTCCTGATTGGTAGTGGACCAGTGGAAGGGAGTTAGAAGTGAGACTTAGAAAGTCAAGGTTAACAGAGTGTGTTTAGAAAAACAGAGAGAATTGTTTTGGGAGGACAAGAGACAGAGCGGCAACTTTTCGTCTATGACTTGATTCACTGTCTCAAAACAATTTAAACAGACTGGAAGATCATTCTGACTTATTGTTGCACTTTAACATAGTTCTTGACTAAGACAGAGGAAAAATATACCAGCATATTAATGATCACTCACATATTAAGAATATACTGCTCATATGAATAACACATTCTTGTATTAGAACATAATTAAAAGAATAGAAATAGTGTCTTTGTGAGAGATCATGTTCTTCGACTCCAAATAAATGGAATAAAATGTGTTAAATGTCTGTTTACTGAGTGGGTCAAACAGGTATCACTGGGACAGTTCAAAGAGATGAAGGGGTAATCATGCATCTCAGTTGGTCCACTACACATGTTTATGTAATATGTTTATATGATATAAACGCCACCAACACCATTTATAGTGGGGGTGGCGTGCTGCTGACCTCAACTCAGGATGTTGTGAGTCGGTGGGCAGAATACTTCGAAGACCTCTTCAATCCCTCTGGCACGTCTTCCACTGAGGAAGCGGAGCCTGCGGACTTTGGGTCGGGCTCTCCAATCTCTGGTGCTGAGGTCACTGAGGTGCTTAAAAAGCTCTGCGGTGGCAGGACTCCGGGGGTGGATGAGATTCGCCCTGAGTTCCTTATGGTGTGCTCACACCAAGCAGCGTTTTGGCAGCAGGAGCGTCCAGTTTACATGTAAAGTCAATGGTGGACGCGCTTCCAGGCACCTCCTGGCATCTGGCGTCAGGTCGCGTGCGTGTTGAGCGTGCTGAGAAGCGTTTTTCCGTGCACGTGAACCGGCTTCCGCCTCCAAACCGAGATTCAACATGCTGAAGATTTCGCGGTTCAAACTTTCAGACGCCGCTCAACTCTACCCGATTGGTTGGTGTGTCAACCAATCAGGGAGAGTCGGGGGAGAAGAGCGGGGGTCAGGGGGAGAGTCCCTATGTGACGCGGAAACGAGGGTGCGCGCGCACTATGTGACGTATTGTTTGTCGGAAAAAAAAAGAAAAGACCCGCGAGGTCGTGGACTATGGAAGAGAAACTCATTGTAGCTGTGTGTTCGCGACAATTCCTTCACGACCAGTCAAGTCTGCTCGACAGAGACGGAAATAAACAGCTCCTCGCCTGGCGGAGTGAGCAGGACTCTGTGCGCAGGACTCTGTATACCGGTAAGCTCCTCCCACACACCCAGCAGCTTCTGGCGTTCAGGTTTGAACACGCTGCATTCACAAGTGCGTCCACTTGCGTGCGTGAGGAGCTTTTTGGAGGTTCAAAACGCTGCTTGGTGTGACTGTACCATTAGGGCTCTGGATGTTGTGGGGTTGTGTTGGCTTACGCGACTCTGCAATATTGCGTGGACATCGGGGGCAGTTCCCTTGGATTGGCAGACTGGGGTGGTGGTTCCCCTATTCAAAAAGGGGGACCGTAGAGTGTGTTCCAATTATAGGGGGATCACACTCTTAAGCCTCCCTGGTAAGGTCTATTCAGGGGTTCTGGAGAGGAGGGTCCGTCGGATAGTCGAACCTCGGATCCAGGAGGAGCAATGGGTTTTCATCCTGGTCAGGGAACACTGCAGCTCTACACCCTCAGCAGGGTCCTGGAGGGTGTGTGGGAGTTTGCCCAACCAGTTTACATGTGCTTTCTGGACTTGGAGAAGGCATTCGACCGCGTCCCTCGGGGGGCCCTGTGGTGGGTACAGGGTACTCTGGGAGTATGGGGTACCAGGCCCTTTGATACGGGCTGTTAGGTCCCTGTAAGACCGGTGTCAGAGCTTGGTCCGCATTGCCGGCAGTAAGTCAGACTCGTTTCCAGTGAGAGTTGGACTCCGCCAAGGTTGCCCTTTGTCACCGATTCTGTTCATAACTTTTATGGACAGAATTTCTAGGTGCAGCCAAGGTGTTGAGGGGATCCGTTTTGGTGGCCTTAGAATCACTTCTCTGTTTTTTGCAGATGATGTGGTCCTATTGGCTTCATCAGGTCGTGATCTACAGCTTTCGCTGGAGCGGTTTGCAGCCGAGTGTGATGCGGCCGGGATGAGGATCAGTTCCTCCAAATCCGAGGCCATGGTCTTGAGCCGGAAAAGGGTAGCATGCCCTCTCCGGGTCGGGGAGGAGGTCCTGCCCCAAGTGGAGGAGTTTAAGTATCTCGGGGTCTTGTTCACGAATGAGGGAAAACTGGAGCGTGAGATCGATAGGCGGATAGGTGCAGCGTCCGCAGTGAAGCGGGCGCTGTACCGGTCTGTCGTGGTGAAGAGAGAGCTGAGTCAAAAGGCAAAGCTCTCAATTTACCGATCGATCTACGTTCCCACCCTCATCTATGGTCATGAGCTTTGGGTTGTGACCGAAAGAACGAGATCTCGGATACAAGCGGCTGAAATGAGTTTTCTCCGCAGGGTGTCTGGACTCTCCCTTAGAGATAGGGTGAGAAGCTCAGTCATCCGGGAGGGACTCGGAGTAGAGCCGCTGCTTCTCCACATCGAGAGGAGCCAGTTGAGGTGGCTCGGGCATCTGGTTAGGATGCCTCCTGGACGCCTCCCTGGTGAGGTGTTCCGGGCATGTCCCACCGGGAGGAGACCCAGAGGAAGACCCAGGACACGCTGGAGGGACTATGTTTCTCGGCTGGCCTGGGAACGCCTTGGGATTCCCCCAGAGGAGCTGCTCCAAGTGGCTGGGGAGAGGGAAGTCTGGGCCTCCCTACTTAGGCTGCTACCCCCGCGACCCGACCCCGGATAAGCGGAAGAGAATGGATGGATAATATTTTAACAGAAACTTAAAACATGTTTTTTATTAAAAAATATTTTTTATTTAATGCACTGGTTCTTTTAATCTGAAAATTCTCCACTTTCTGTTTTTGAAACGCTCCAAATCCTGCTCTAATAATCTGATCCTGACAGGATTTTAATCTTTAGGTCCTAAAATCAATCATGAATTATGGTTGAATTTTCTGCAGTTTTAGAGAATTCTGACTGAACCTCCCAGCAGATGTTAGTCGGGTCTGGTTCTGGCACGTTTGGACTTTCAGCCACATTCTTTATGGATGAAAAACACGTTTGGACTTCATTTAAAATCAATCACATGTGAAAAAAATGACGATTTTAGCAACATAATTACCTGTTGTATGAGTCACCTGCAGCTGCAGGGGTCCAACAGAACATTATGTCCAACAGAACCTCAGACTGAAGGCAGGACATTCTGTTTATAGATTCAAGATTCAAGTTCCTTTATTATCCCCGAGGGGCAATTAGATTTGCAGTCCATAGGTGTGCACAGATTCATACATACATATGCACTTACACACACATACACATATAAACACAAGACAATAAGAAATTAAAATAACAGTGTTAAAATTAGTGTGCATTAAGAAACATTATAATCATTATAATATAAAAATTATAATGCATTATAATCCTTCGAGTCGGGGACCAGAACCATGAAGTTGATCAGTTACACTTCCATCCATCCATTATTTTTCAAATTCAAGATCTTTTTATTGAATTTTTCTTCTTTTTTTTTTCCTCCAACAAAAAAAACACAACATCATTAAACAGCAAAGATGACAATGAAACATCCGCATGTAACCATTGGTGAAGACACCATCAAACCTAGTCAATCTGAGCTGCAACATGTACACCATAATCCACACCAAAGGAAAAAAAATAAAAAAAAAAATAAAATAATCCCTACCCAATCACTGCCAAAAGGAAAGGGAGATAATAAATAAAAGGTAAAATAGCCAAGAGACTGCATTAACCTGAATGAGTAGTGTTGTCAAAGAGACTGGAATAAATTCAGGAAAGGTCCCCAAACATTCTCAAATTTACCCTCTTTCTGTTGGAGTGTGAATCTGATTTTCTCCAGCTTTAAACAGGACATGATGTCAGCCAACCACTGAGCGTGAGTGGGTGGAGACGGTTCTTTCCACCTTAACAAAATAGCTCGTCTGGCCAGGAGGGAGGTGAACGATATTACGTGTTGTTGGTTTTTATTTAGGTTTGTCATGCCCTCTACAAGACCAAACAGAGCAATCAGTGGGTCAGGATTCAGACGTGTATCTAGTACACGTGATAAAGTCTGAAAGATTTCCCGCCAATATTTGTTCAGAGATGGGCAAAACCAAAACATATGGGAGAGAGAGGCTTCAGCATGTTTGCATCTCACACAGTATGGGCTGACATCAGGATACATAGAGGACAATTTCAGTTTAGAGATGTGAGCTCTGTGCACCACTTTAAATTGTATTAGACAATGTCTAGCACAGAGAGAACTGGAGCTCACCAGTCTGAGTATGGAGGTCCAAGAGTCCTCTGAAATAGAGGAGCCAAGATCCTCTTCCCAAGCAGCTTTGATTTTATCTGAGGAAGCACGCTTCAAATCCAATAGTTTACTGTAAATGAATGAAATGGACTGTTTTTTATTTGGGTCTAGAGAAAGAATAGTGTCAACAATACTGCTATCAGTTGAAATGGAGAGGCTGGACAAATGAAGAGTAATAAAGTGCCGTATTTGGAGATACCTAAAAAAATTGGACTGGGGAAGACTAAATTTTTCACATAGTTGTTGAAATGAAGCTAAAGTGTTATTGAGAAACAAGTCATTGAAGCGTACTATACCCCTTCTTTGCCATTCTTTAAAAACAGAGTCCTGAGATGAGGGTTTGAAAAGTTGGTTAGACATGATAGGGCTATAGAGAGAGAAACTAGAGAAATTAAAACATTTACGAAATTGTGCCCAGATTTTTAGTGAGTGTTTTATAACTGGATTTATAACAGTTGTAAGTGGTGGAAGCGGGAATGAGGATCCCAAGAAAGCCACGGTGGACCATTTCCCAGAACATTGTGACTCCATCTCTACCCAGTCGGGCTGTCAGGCCTGTTGTAATAGAATGACCAGAAAGCTAGACAGTGCAAGTTTGCTGCCCAATAATAAAAGCGGAAATCTTGACTGAGTTAATAGGGCCTATGAGGGAAATGGAAAGCGGTGACCATCGGGATAATGCCTGCTTTGTCTGATTCAACAGAGAGACAAAGTTTTCTTGATATAAATCTTTATACCTCCTCGTAACTGTAACACCCAGGTAAGAGAATTTTGTCTTCTCAATTTTAAGAGGCCATTTACCAAAGTCAAGAGTCTGCGCCAGGGTATTGACAGGGAAAATTACACTTTTACTCAGGTTTAATTTGTAACCAGAATTTATTCCAAATTCCTCAAGTAATGATAAAACGGAGGGCAGCGTGTCAGTCGGATGAGAAATGAAAAGTAAAAGGTCATCAGCATAAAGGGAGACCTTGTGCTCCATATCGCCTCTCCAGATTCCTGAAATTGTGTCACAGGACCGCAAAGCAGTGGCAAGAGGTTCAATTGCCAGGTCAAAGAGCAAAGGGCTCAGTGGGCATCCCTGGCGAGTTCCTCGATGTAGACTGAAGGGTTTTGATATCTGAGAGTTGGTACGAATGGTTGCGGTGGGATGTGAATAAATTAATTGCACCCATGTAATGAAATTGGGGCCAAAACCAAATTTGTCAAGAACATTAAACAAGTAGTCCCATTCAACCCGATCAAATGCTTTCTCCGCATCAAGGGAAATAACACACTCAGGAACAGTATCCGAAGGAGAATAAATAATGTCCAAAAGGCGTCTGATATTAAAAAAGGAGTGCCTGCCTTTAATGAATCCAGTCTGGTCTTTTGATATGATGAAAGGAAGGATCTTTTCCAACCTTTGAGCAAGAACTTTGGCTAAAATTTTGGCGTCTGTATTTAAAAGGGAGATTGGTCGATAAGAGGAACAGTGAGTTGGGTCTTTTCCTTTCTTTGCAATGAGGGTAATGCAGGCCTCTAAGAAAGATTTCGGAAGGGATCCTTGGTCAAACGACTCTAAGAGAACCGAGTGTAGGAGTGGGGAAAGTAATGAAGAAAATTTCTTAAAAAATTCAGCAGGGAAGCCGTCAGGACCCGGACATTTGCCAGACTGCATTACCGATACAGCTGACACAATTTCTGTCAGGGATATTGGGATCTCCAGTGCATCTTTCAGGTTGGGTGTGAGTTTTGGCATATTGGTCCTTTCGAAAAACTGAGAAGATAAATTCTTGTTGGTTTGGGATTCTGAAGTATATAAATGGGAATAAAAGTCCTTAAATGCTCTGTTAATTTGTAAATGATCTAGAGTTGTGGTGCCGTTCTCTAATTGGATCTTAGGGATGATTTGTTTAGCCATGGCACCCTTCAACTGATTTGCCAGTAGTTTTCCTGACTTTTCTCCATGTATGTAAAATGATGATTTACTTTTCAAAAGTGATTGTTCTATTGAGTATGTAGACAATAAATCAAACTTAGTTTTGAGTTCTACTTTTTTTTGTACAGATTAGGGCATTTGTTTTGAGCATATTGTTGATCAATTTCTTTTATCTGCTGGGCTAAATCAGTTCTTTCTTTTTGAGATTTTTGCCTCAGCCGGGCGGTATATGAAATGATTTGTCCCCTAAGATAGGCCTTAAGGGTATCCCAAACGGTTGACAGTGGGATCCCAGGAGTTCTGTTTATGGATAGAAAGAAGGTTATTTCTTTTTCTATAAATGTAACAAAATCATTGTTTGACAGTAACGTTGAATTGAATCTCCACTGTCTACTCCTTATAGGAATGTCAGGGAGGGACAAAGACAGAGTGACAGGTGCATGGTCTGAGATGACAATACTGTGGTAGTCACAGCCACGGACAGAGGGAAGAAGTTTGTTGTCCATGAAAAAGTAATCGATCCTCGAGTATGAGTGATGAACATGAGAAAAAAAAGAATATTCTCTCTCAGCTAGGTGTAAAAAACGCCATACATCGCACAGGCCATACTTAGATAGAAAGGCACGAATAGTGTGGGACGACCTGCTGGCTGTGGCAGGGTTTTTTTCATTCAACCTTTATTTATACAGGCTAGCCTCGTTGAGTCACGGGGACTCATTTACAAGAGGGACCTGTCTCACTCACACCAAACAACCATCCACTCTCACACTCACACCTAGGGTCAATTTAGAGTCACCAATCAGCCTACAGAGGACAGAGGATCTGTCCAAAACTGGGTCCAACCAGCAATTCAAGTCACCACTGAGTATCAATGAGTATGTGTTTAGGTCCGGGAGCAGTGAGAATAATTTCTCAAAGAAACCAACATCATCCGTATTTGGGGCATAAACGTTAACTAGCACTACTGGTGTGTTGTACAATTTACCGGAAACAATCACAAAACGACCATATTTATCTGAGTTAACTTGAAAAGGTTCAAATGAAATGTCTTGACTGATGAGGATCGAGACGCCCCGAGCCTTTGCTCGAAAGGAGGAATGGAAACTCTGCCCGTGCCATGTTTGCAGTAATCGTTTGCTATCGTCACTTCTAATGTGAGTCTCCTGCAGGAAAGCAATGCCTGTATTTAACTGTTTTAAATGAGAAAGCACCTTCCTTCTCTTGACGGGGTGGTTCAAACCTTTGACGTTCCAGCTTGACAACACCAACTGACCACTCATATTACTAATAATTTGTATAAGAAAGGTAGGTAATACAGTCTAATGTGTTGATGGCTGTGCAGTTCTTGGCAAAGTGAAAGAAAATATAAATTAATGGCAGTGATGGACCCCCCACCCCCCTCCCTTTCCCACCCTGGACAGCTGCAACAGACAGAAGCAGCAAGCTCCATAGAAATTAAAAATAAGTCTCCTGTCTAACTTTTAAACTAGTGCTCCAGTATCATAAGAGGGAAAAAAATGTATAAGCACCTCATGCAAGGCCAAAAATGTACACATAGATGTGTGATCACGCATACACATATAAACAAAGTTAAATTAATCCTAATCCTAAATTAAATCTTCAATCAGTCCAAGACCAATTCAAGATTCAATTCAAGATAGTCAACAGGTAAACAAGAAGAGGAAAAATGTTAATAGTTCAAAATAATATATTGAAAACATTATATATTTCACCCATTTTTATACATGGATAGGCCTACTTCAATTATTTATGTGCCTAAATACAAAACCAGAAAGCCCCACCAAAAAAAAAAAAGTCTCAGATAATCAGAGTATGGGCAGAGTCCTGCTCATCTGTTCGTCACCTCATGTAAAGAAAAGTTTAGTGTAAACATAGACAAAGCCAGTGCGGGAACAGCGCGTTGCACATCAGTCAAAAGAAAAGTTAAATATTACTGTACTTGCGCTGTAAAGCCTGAGGTAACTCCTGTCTAACTTTTAAACTAGGGCTCCAGTATCATAAAAGGGGGGGTTAAAATTTTTTTATAAGCACCTCACAAACTAGTTTAAAGTATGCAAGGCCAAAAAATGTATACACATAAATGTGTACCGGTAATCACGCACACACATACAAACGTAAAGTTAAATTAATCCCAATCTCAAATTAATTATCAATCAATCCAGGACTAACCCAAGATTCAGCTCAAAATAGTCAACAGGTAAACGAGAAAAGGAAAAATGTTTCATTTCAAAAATGTTAATAGTTCAAAAAAAGCCGCAGTAAAACTAAAAAAGTCTCAGATAATCAGAGTATGGGCAGAGTCCTGCTCATCTGTTCCTCACCTCATGTAAAGAAAAGTTTAGTGTAATAATCAAAGCCAGTGCGGGAACAGCGCGTTGCACATCAGTCAAAGAAAAGTTAAATATTACTTGCGCTGTGAAGCCTGAAAGGTGTCTATAAACTTCTGCGCCTCCTCGACAGAGCCCAGCCACTTTCTGTGTCCATCAGGTAAAGTCACGTGGAGTCGAGCAGGAAAAAGCAGAGCAGGTTTTAAACCCAGAGAGTACAGCGCAGCCATCACGTCCTTATATTCCACTCGCTGGTTAAGGACTTCAGGGGTGTAATCCTCCACGATCCGCACCGGTTTCCCCCGGTATTCAAGTTTACCTCTGCGTCGAGCCTCCCTGATGAGGAGCTCCTTCACCTGGACCCGGTGCACTCGCAGGATAACCGGGCGCGGCCGCTGGTCCGAGGCGGGTTTCGGGGCGAGGGTTCGATGGGCCCGGTCCAGTTCGGGTGGAGAAGGAAGCGTGTCACGCCCGTAGATGTCACACAGCAGGTTGGAGAAGAAGTCTGTGGGACGTCCGCTCTCAATAGACTCCGGTAAACCCAGAACACGAATATTTTGCCGTCTGCTTCGACTTTCTAAATCCGCCAGTTTAGATTTTAGTCTGGTGTTTTCCTCCTGCAGAGTTGAGCAGGTGTTTTCCACCTCCGACATGCGCTGGCTCAGGTCGTTAGTGACAAGTTCCAGTGATGACACACGCTGGCCGTGTTCCTCCACCGCGAGCCGAGTCTGGTCCAGTTTGATATCCAGCTGATTGAAAGTTTGTTTGAACTCAGCTGACAGCGCCGCGCGGTGTTCCTCCAGCAGCGAGGTAATTGCCTCGAGGCTTAGGCCAGCGTCATCCTTCTTAGCGTCCTTCTTCGATCTTGTCGACTTTTGAGACATTTTTAATTTAAAATCTTTAAAAGAGATGTTTTGATGGAAGTTGTGTGCGTGATAATAGGCAAAAAATATTAAATGTAGAGGGCTTGGTGGTACTAAAAAATAAGTTTTACCCGGAGCACTGGCAAGTGCGACTCACTCCATCTCACGCCCACGCCCCATCCCATCCATTATTTTTTACACACTTCTTCCTTTTTGAGTTGCGGGGCAGGTTAGACTTAAATTGTTTTTATTCAGATAAACTATTCAGTCTCTTAGGGTAAGAATGTGTTTTTATAAATAAAGTTATTTTCAAACTGCTGGTTTTTATCAGGGTTTGGTCCAAACCCAGGTTCTGTTTGAGTCTCTGAGTCCAAAGATGTTCAGAAGTTCTTCAGTTTGACCACAAATCTATATAAAAAAATCAAAAAACAAAAACGTTTTACAGATTTCTCCTCTTCGAATCAGAACATCAAGAGCCTACTAGAAGAATCTGGACCTGTCTGAGCTGGACTGCTGTCATCACACCCCAGATCGAATGGTTCTGGTCTTGTTTTGTTGTTGTCTTGTATTATTGTTCCGGTCTCAGATCATGGTTCTGGTCTCAGATCATGGTTCTGATCTTCTTTTAGGGTTATTTTCTGCACAAAGTGGAAATTGAAACCAATTTAAATGAAGTCATGCAGCGAACTGGACCAGAACCCACAAGAGCTTGTTGTGAAATAAAAATATATTTTTCTTCGTGTTTTATATTTATTTTGAAGGAGTTTTTCATATGGTGTTCAAATTATCAGTTTCTTTTGTAGAGTGATAAAGATTTACTAAAGGACACAGGCAGATCTGTTCTGGTGAGGCTTGGGGATGATAATATAGCTGGTGCCTCTTTGTCCTGTCAGTTTTACGACTTTGTAGAATATATGACAGGGGAGAAGTCCACTGAAAGCCACTCTCTGGCTCTGCATGTTTGTTCAGTTAGAAAGTAACAAGAACAGCTCTAAATATGTGTGTAGGGTATGATCTTTAATGTAATTTAATGTCCAGTTACATTAATTGGTCATTTAGTGGTTATTAGAGTGTGCATGTTTATAAGTACTCGGCAATAAATGTACATTTATTTTAGTCATCGATGTGTCTCGATGCCCATCCCCCAGGGGCTTGGGGAGACCCGAGCAAGCTGAAGGGAGGCAGTGGTATTTCCTGTCTTCTGGCAATAAAGGGGGGACAACAGTCTCTGAAACAAAACCCCCACCGAAGAGTCAGTTTAAAGCAGGGAACCCCCACAAAAGGGTATAAAAAGTTTCCATCATCCAACAGCAAGGCAGAAGTAAGCGCACGGATCAGGTTGTATGTTCTCCCTGTCCCCCTCTCTCCCCCCTCCTCCCTTCTTCTCTCTCTCTCTTTTTCTCTCACTGTCCACGTTTTAAAAACAAATGTAATGGATGTTAGGAATAGAACAAATGTATTCTGTGACTTTTAACTTATGATTAATTAAACTGGTTTGGAACTTTAAGTGAGCGTCTGTCGAGTGTATCTCTCCTTTCTGTTCCAAAGTGAACCAAAAAACGAATTCTGGGGCGGATAAGAATCAAAGCCAACAAGCTATAAAAAAAAAAAAAACAGGACCCACAGGGTTCCATGGTACAGAGGTGGACCCAGGAGTTTGTTCAGGTGCCAGTTTGACCATGTGACACCTTTCAGCATCAGTGAGGATTGGCTTCTAAAAAAAAAAAATTCAGACATTTTCTGATAAACATACGTTTTAATTGTATAAATCTACGTTTTTATTTTTTAACTTTTGTTTTGTGCTAGAACAGTTGGTATTTGATTCAAATATCCTTCATGTTTGTTGCGTTTTGTAAATAAATACATTCCAAGGTTTCACCCTTTTTAAGGACACTTTATATTGCAGATGTAGAACTGTGTGATTTCAAATGTAATAATAAGTTAATGCGGAGCTGTTTATCGCAGTGCTGTGATGTACCAGTACTTAAAAGGCAATATATCCTCAGATATTTCAATCAGGAACAAATTAAGAAGATTAGATCAAATTATTTATCTTTCCCTCTCCCATCCAAAATGAAAGAAGTACAATTCAAAATTATAAATAAAATCTATCCAACTAATGACTTTCTGAGACACAGGTTTAAAATAGATGTGGATGGGTTTGGTGATGTAAAAGGAGGAAGCAGGTTGAAGGAGGTCCCGACTAACTTTCTTTAAACCACTTTAAAACCGGAGTTACATACCTCCATCAAGCACTGGACTGACAGAAGCACAGTTTCTGTACACTTGAGACGTTATGATGGCCAGTGAACACTCAACTTCAAATGGATATACCGTTTTTTTTTCTCTCACAAGGACATAAATCTATACATTTGTGAGAATGTTTGCGCCATGTTTACATGCAAACGAATAGACTCTTTATTATTACTATTATTTTATTTTATTGATATTATGACTATTTTTGCTATTTCTGTTGCTTTGTTTACCACCTACATACGGTCAGAAATTAAAGATTACAGTATATGTTAAAGGTTTAATTGTTGGTTCTCCAGTTCTAATGTCTGCTGCTTCCTGCTGGCCATCATAATTTAATTTAAATTAGTGTACTTTAGCCTAAAAACTCACATTTATAGTGACGTGGGTCATTGTATAGGTGCCCTGTGGAGCTTAAAGCTGGGGTATGCGATTTCTAGACCACTCTGGGACTTAGAAATATTTTCAGCGCAGAAAAGTATTCTGCTACCTCCCCCTCAGAGCTATATATGGCTCAGAGGGGGAGCCAGACAGTCCGTGCTTCTGCTGAACTTGAGTTCTGCTCCGCCCCCTGCTGTGTGTCTGCTCGGAGCGCTTCAATATTCTGTGATTATATGTTATAAAAACCTTTTAAAAATATTATAAAACCACTGAGCACTTGTCCAACAACACAAAACCCAGCAGAAATCAGCAGAGGTTCACGAAGAAACGTTGGACATGAATTAATTCGCTCGTGACTTCCTCTTTCTGTCAGCGCAGGTTTGGAATGTCTGGAATGCTCCGCCCCCACTACATGTCCTGTCTCTGTGCTGCGAAGTTCTGTGTTTATATGATAATATAACTGTTTTAAAAATATAATAAAACCATGAATCACTCTTCCAACAACACAAAAAGACCCTGTAATCAGCAGAGCATCACCAGCCAATTTGGACATGATTCAATTCGCTCGTGACTTCCTCTTTCTGTCAGTGCAGGTTTGGAATGCTCCGCCTCCACTACATGTCCTGTCTGCGCTGCAAAGTTCTGTGATTATATGTTAATAAAACCTTTTAAAAATATTATAAAACCATGGAGCACTTGTCCAACAACACAAAAACCAGCAGAAATCAGCAGAGGTTCACGAAGCAACGTTGGACATGATTAATTCGCTCGTGATTTCCTCTTTCTGTCAGCGCAGGTTTGGAATGTCTGGAATGCTCCGCCCCCACTCCATGTCCTGTCTCTGCGCTGCGAAGTTCTGTGTTTATATGATAATATAACTGTTTAAAAAATATAATAAAACCATGAATCACTCGTCCAACAACACAAAAAGACCCTGTAATCAGCAGAGCATCACCAGCCAATTTGGACATGATTTAATTCGCTCGTGAGTCGTGACAAATCCATTTCCTCATTCCTGTGAGTGGAGGATGAAGCGATCACTTGACTTTTGGCAAAAAAACTAAATAAAAGTCCAGCTCTGGGATGAAGAAGGGATATTTAATACATTTGTGTCACATAAAAAACAGTCCTGCATCGCTTTGCAATCCTTTGAATGAGAACGAGCCGCGGCGCTGAGGCTGTGACAGGCGGGGGCGTGGGTTGGGGCGTGACAAACAACTCTGTTTTTATTGGCTGGTCAGTGTCCGGGTCACTCTGTGTTTTCAGTGTTTTTATAAATGCTGATAGAGAAGCAAGGGAACTATACCAGAAAGTTCATTCTCAATAGTCCAGGTATCAAATCCGCTCATTCTCAATCAGTTCATCTGGACAATTTCTTTTTAGTAGAAACGTTTCACCCTCACTCCAGAGGGCTTCGTCAGTCAGAGCAGTCCAAAGCAAACTGAAGCTACCCCACCAAGTAAACAACTTAAGTGGACCAACCAGTTTGCTGTAGCCAAGATGGTTTCTGGGGGCTTGTCCCTCGTCGACTCCTCCCAGGCAGGCAGACATGTCCAAAGTGGTTCAAGACCAGAAAGTTCATTCTCAATAGTCCAGGTATCAAATCCGCTCATTCTCAATCAGTTCATCTGGACAGTTTCTTTTTAGTAGAAACGTTTCACCCTCACTCCAGAGGGCTTCGTCAGTCAGAGCAGTCCAAAGCAAACTGAAGCTACCCCACCAAGTAAACAACTTAAGTGGACCAACCAGTTTGCTGTAGCCAAGATGGTTTCTGGGGGCTTGTCCCTCGTCGACTCCTCCCAGGCAGGCAGACATGTCCAAAGTGGTTCAAGACCAGAAAGTTCATTCTCAATAGTCCAGGTATCAAATCCGCTCATTCTCAATCAGTTCATCTGGACAATTTCTTTTTAGTAGAAACGTTTCACCCTCACTCCAGAGGGCTTCGTCAGTCAGAGCAGTCCAAAGCAAACTGAAGCTACCCCACCAAGTAAACAACTTAAGTGGACCAACCAGTTTGCTGTAGCCAAGATGGTTTCTGGGGGCTTGTCCCTCGTCGACTCCTCCCAGGCAGGCAGACATGTCCAAAGTGGTTCAAGACCAGAAAGTTCATTCTCAATAGTCCAGGTATCAAATCCGCTCATTCTCAATCAGTTCATCTGGACAATTTCTTTTTAGTAGAAACGTTTCACCCTCACTCCAGAGGGCTTCGTCAGTCAGAGCAGTCCAAAGCAAACTGAAGCTACCCCACCAAGTAAACAACTTAAGTGGACCAACCAGTTTGCTGTAGCCAAGATGGTTTCTGGGGGCTTGTCCCTCGTCGACTCCTCCCAGGCAGGCAGACATGTCCAAAGTGGTTCAAGACCAGAAAGTTCATTCTCAATAGTCCAGGTATCAAATCCGCTCATTCTCAATCAGTTCATCTTGTTGGTCTTGAACCACTTTGGACATGTCTGCCTGCCTGGGAGGAGTCGACGAGGGACAAGCCCCCAGAAACCATCTTGGCTACAGCAAACTGGTTGGTCCACTTAAGTTGTTTACTTGGTGGGGTAGCTTCAGTTTGCTTTGGACTGCTCTGACTGACGAAGCCCTCTGGAGTGAGGGTGAAACGTTTCTACTAAAAAGAAATTGTCCAGATGAACTGATTGAGAATGAGCGGATTTGATACCTGGACTATTGAGAATGAACTTTCTGGTCTTGAACCACTTTGGACATGTCTGCCTGCCTGGGAGGAGTCGACGAGGGACAAGCCCCCAGAAACCATCTTGGCTACAGCAAACTGGTTGGTCCACTTAAGTTGTTTACTTGGTGGGGTAGCTTCAGTTTGCTTTGGACTGCTCTGACTGACGAAGCCCTCTGGAGTGAGGGTGAAACGTTTCTACTAAAAAGAAATTGTCCAGATGAACTGATTGAGAATGAGCGGATTTGATACCTGGACTATTGAGAATGAACTTTCTGGTCTTGAACCACTTTGGACATGTCTGCCTGCCTGGGAGGAGTCGACGAGGGACAAGCCCCCAGAAACCATCTTGGCTACAGCAAACTGGTTGGTCCACTTAAGTTGTTTACTTGGTGGGGTAGCTTCAGTTTGCTTTGGACTGCTCTGACTGACGAAGCCCTCTGGAGTGAGGGTGAAACGTTTCTACTAAAAAGAAATTGTCCAGATGAACTGATTGAGAATGAGCGGGCAAGGGAACTATAGTTTTTTTCAGAGATTACTTTGTCTAACATCTGTCTGTCAGTAGATCGTGACAGAGTGAAGAAATATGTTAAAAATATGTTGTTTGAAAAGTTACAGACTACATTACAATGTTACATACCCCACCTTTAATTACCCATTATTTATAATTACTGATACTTTAGTGTGTAACTCCTGCATGTTAAGTTTATTGGGAACTTTCTAAAGTTAGTTTGGGACTGTGTGTATGGCCTATCGGAGGACCTATCAGGTATTTATGGGACAGCAGTTGGCTTCGTCAAGAGAAGTGAAGACTCAGTCGGGGTGGGTTCTAATAAGGGTTGGGTTCAGTGCTGCATTTTCCTTTCACATTTGTGATTTGTGTTGTTTTTTTTATTTGATTTTTTTCTCAAGTTTGTATACCGTGGATAAGTGGACATGCGCTGCCGGGTGGGGCTGTCGGGCCGGAACACGTATAAAATTAGATTGTTATGGCTGACATATGTAACAGTAATATGAGAGGGGGGGCCTCAATGGTTCGTTTTACCAGCTGGAATGTGAAGGGCATGAGAGGACCAGTGAAACGGGCAAAAAATTTTGCTCACCTTAAAAAACTAAAAACTGAAATTGCATTTTTACAGGAAACTCATTTGATTTCTACAGATCATATAAAACTTAAGAAGCCATGGGTGGGACAAGTTTACCATTCACAATTTAACACAAAAGCCAGAGGGACAGCAATATTGATACACAAAAATATACAGTTTACTTTAAGCGAGTCCATATCAGACCCACAGGGTAGATATGTTATAGTATCTGGTTCTCTATATGATACTCAGGTTACACTTGCTTGCATATATGCTCCT